>JAFJTR010000035.1:0-289605 GCA_022559985.1 Parastagonospora avenae f. sp. tritici 18332-5
GAAGTGAAAGAGCTGGGCTATCAACCCATGTTGTTTGTGTTCGCGCACGGTCCACGTGCTGCTGAGGCAAGGACCAAGGTGAGGGATAGAAGGGAAGGAGGCGACTAGGCTAGCAGCCTAGTCATGTGATCCAGGGCTCAGCCCGTAACATCAAGTTCGAAGCCGTCAGTGGCAACCACATCATCGAGTGCATTGCTTTCACCCTCGTCGGCCTCCAGTGAGATTTCATCTAAGTCAGA
The DNA here is from genome assembly GCA_022559985.1 of Parastagonospora avenae f. sp. tritici 18332-5. Lineage (NCBI taxonomy): Eukaryota > Fungi > Ascomycota > Dothideomycetes > Pleosporales > Phaeosphaeriaceae > Parastagonospora > Parastagonospora avenae. Next base: position 240 of record JAFJTR010000035.1, read on the forward strand.
ACAAGCTTCGTCAAGCACGCAGTTACCAGCATTTGTGCAACCATCGCAAGAACCTACGCAGTCTACAGTTCCGTCAGAACCGCAGCCTCTGAGTAAGAGTATAATACCGGGCCTGACAGTAGGTCTTGTCCTAGGATTTACTCTAATACTTGCGGGCTTAGGCTATCTTTGCTACAGACGGCGACGAAGACGAAATGTAGCGGGCGTAGGCCATGCGGTTCCAACATACCCGGTGACACAAGAGATGAAAGAGGATCATGCTACGAATGTGTCACACGAAATTTATGTCAGCCCAGCTGAGATGGAAGGCTCGCAGACGTTTCACGAACTATCGACGGCCCACGCGACACCCCGTCCGGACAAGCAAGGAGACGTATGGAGTAGACATAGAATATAAGACCTAATAAGATGGGTGGTAGTAGTGAGAATACGCTAATTTCCGAAGTGTTGCGGGCTGACATGTCGCTATACTTTCAAATTTGGGACTTGATTTTATGATCGTTGCAATTGCGCCTGTTGCTAATATTGAGTGGATGTACACACGGTAAAGCAGTGATGTGAGTCGGATCAGGCGTTTTCTACGCCGGCCCACAGATCTACAAGGATCAGTGGAGAAGGCGGCTATACGCGCGAGCAATTTTTGTAAGTCAGTCAGCCTACACGGAAATGCGGCATCTTTGCGAGGCGCTCAATATTGCCCGACAACGGATGAAGCGCACCTTCAAATGTGTTTTGCTCCATGATCATGATAGCCCACCAGTCAATACCTGCTGAAAGAGACATATCTACCACGTCCTTTCTCCTTCACCAGTCTCTACCCGATTTGCACAAATTTCGTGTACTTCAGATTTACAAAATCAACAAAAGAAACCCCTGTCTCGTCACAAATCTTAAACTAGTACTTTAGTCTACGTGAATTTGACTGGCCGCAACTGAAAAATGCACTGAAAACGCGACCTGTATTGAAGAGAGGGACTCCGCACACTATAAGATGATGGGAAACGGTACCTTACCGCCTACATTCAATTCACCCAATAAATGACATCGCCAAGTCATTTGTGCAATGCATGCAATGTTCTGCTCCCTGAAACATACTTCCTCGGTGTCACGTCGGTGACTTCACACCCATTGGTCGCATCAATGCGACCTCATTTTGATAAAAGAAGCTAGATGAGGCACAGCAGATAGGCAAAAGGGTATCGTCCCGCGACCTGCATGTTGTCTTGCCTCGCCTCTTTGTTGTTTTTGAACTGCCCCTACCAACATATACTGCAGCAATGTGGCGAGCCATCTTGCTCTTTACGATCACTTTCGTGTCGGCCGTGTCTGGTCAGGCCTGGAACGTCACTCCCATCTTCTCAGATGTTGCACCCAGTTCCTCATTCGGCTCCTTCACGTCGCCCAATCAAACGTACCACGTTTTCACAGCGAAGAAGAATATGACAATAAGTTGGACATCCTCGCTGGATGCAATATCTCTCGTCCTCTACCAACGAGGTCTTGGAGCAGCAGGCTTTTCTATAAGTCGTAGTAAGCAAGGACGAACGACCACTTATCAGAACCGAGATGCTCACCTCTGCAGTTGATCACCAGGCCGAGGGCACAACGATTTGGAATGCCATCACTTTGGAGGAAGGTTCTGATTATCCATACGAATACGTCTTAAGAGCTGTCGAAATGGGCACTCGTACCTTAGGTACAAAAGATTTCTGGTCGCGGACGTTCTCTATAAGCAGATCCTCATCGACTTCGACTACTTCGACTGAAGGGCCCAGTATCGGTCTCACCATTGGTCTCGCAGCTGCATTCTCCGCGGGCTCCGTTGCCATCGTGGTGTACCTAATCTATCTTTTGTACAAGAGAAGAAAAAGTAAGGCGAAGAATCCTAAACTTGGTCCTGCAGGTTCACACGGCCCCGGCGATGATCTGCCAGAGTTGTACACGTACGAAACAGTGCCACATGGGTCGCCCACGAACCCTGCCGAGATGGAGGTTAAGCCAGCGGAGATGGAGGGCACGAAGACGTATGCTGAGTTACCAGCTGAACCGAGGGAGTTACCAGATGTCCAAGGCTTAGATGAGCTTGTCGTTGAGCGTCATAGGTAGTCTAACTAATAATAAAAAAATTGCATGAAAACGTTTCGCAGAGTGTTTTGATGTTCACCAAGTTGACGAATTCGTCACTTAGAGCTAATGTGTGATTTAACATCAGCATCAATCAGTGCATATATTTTTCCAATCCAAGCCTGCCATGTTGCCCACGCGACTTCCGTATTCAAGGCATGAATGAAGTATCCACCCGTCCAATCTGGAACTCACGACAAAATGCCAGCAAGTTCACCGCCCAAATCTTAGCGGTTACACTGAGTCGGCGAATCTACAAAATGTGATCAATATGCATCGGGGCGCTCCGAGGCGTGAAACGCACGTATACCGTGTTGATTGGCCAGGGTGAAGTTTACCAAGTTGTTGGATGCGGCGCAGCATAAGTTAGGCGAAAAGGGATAACGCCCCGACCACGCTTGCATGTTGTCTCACTTGCAACATCGCCATCATTGAAATGACTCTTTCGAGGTGCGATTGTTGCAAGGCAACAACGATGTATAGGTGGTACGGTAGAGCTGGCTTTGGCATCACTGTTGCCTTCATCAGTTGTTGATATCCTCATGTCTCTTTTTGTCGTGAGAACTTCACTCAGAAAACAACACCAGAAATACATTGATGAAAACCGACACGCGCATCTTCGGATAGGCATCAGCGATGGGTATCGTGAGTCAGTCCGACTCGGAATCTGCGAAACTTCAGAAGGGCAGTGCAAAGTAGCTATTAAGTGTGACAAGGCCCGCATAAAACTCCACACAGTGCCAAAGACACTCACGATCTACGAACATCGCGTCCAGTAGTGGCGCCAAATTCGGTGCTACCACGCATCTATATCGCCGACCTCGCGTGGATTGGCTGCATGAAATGGTCATTTACCAAGGGGCATATGTACAGTTGCGGCGCAGCAGAACAACCAAAAACACGCCGGGACCCGACGCAGCAGCAATTGTCTTATTTCTAAATTTTGACAGCGCCCCCAAATAAACGACCGGAAAGCAAACATGTGGCGATTTTTACAAACGCTGTTACTTTGCAGTGTCCTTACCGGGCCGCAAATGCAAGTTTCCGCAGATATCTTACGCGAACCGGGGTTTTTCTCCCCGACACCTATTGACTCGAAGAGCGGATCTTTCATATTGCCGCGAGCTTCTGGCCTCGTTTTCCTCGACCGTTCGATAATCAACATATCGATAGCTGCCGATTTCGACGCAGCCGCCATAGTAATATATCAGCGCGGCAAGAACGAGGTTGATAGGACGCCAGACACCAACTACGTTACCAGTGAGTTATAAAATGCAAAGTTGTCTATACACATGTAACATTAGATTTGACCGACATCACCAGTTTACACTCGTCAAGTATCTTGGGCGCCTCTCAACATCTCGTCTGAGGACTCCACGTTTCCCAATGAGTACGTCTTCCGCTGCTTCGATTTGACAAAATGGCAGCAGGATGTCTACGGCAACTACACGCATCCAGAGTCATTTTGGAGTCCGGTGTTCAAGATCACGAATGATCCAGCGGCGGTCGTCGAACAATCAGTCTCCATCTCATCATCAATTCAAACTTCCACTTCTTCGCAAAGAGTCCCGGATTCTACAAGCACACGCGCATTCGAAAGCGAATCTGCATCCGCCAACAATGCTCAGGTCCCGACAGGCGGTCTCAGCTCCACTGCCAAACGTGACATCGCATTGGCTGTATCACTCACTCTCGGCGGCGCTGCAATACTCGGAGTCGTACTGTTCTTACTCCGCCGGAGACATCAGAAAAGAAAAGCTGCTAAGCTCTCCCCTGCAACTTCTATGTCAAGTGTACAACAACCTGTTGCGCAGTCGCATTCGTACCACGCGGTGCCAGGGAAAATGCAGGAGAGCAAACGCACATCAGAAATGCCTTCAGAGCTATCCGCGGAAGCGAGAGTACCGCGCGTGGAGGATCTGGATGAACTGGTTACGGCGAGGAGGAAATGATAGAGCGAGACAGACATGCTTTCTACTTTCTCCGCACGATATGCACGCTTCATCTCCCCTTCTACCTTCAGGCGCATCTACACATCGATACACCGCCTCCTTCGTCTCATATTATACCCCAGCTGTTCTCCTGTTGTGAAAGGAGCGCCCAAACAAAAGAATACTCATATCTGTGCAGGAAGTCAGACGTACTTTCGCTCCCACTAATGAACGACGCACTTCATTTCTCTGTGTTTCTTCGTGAGCGGCCATGAAGCGCAAGCACACAGCAACACACTCTCAGGCACTCTTTCGTCTCTTCCACCCTTCCTTCTTTCTTCTTTTCTTGGACCTTGCTTTACCACAGTACCAAGAATACGGACCAAAGCTCGCACTTCTTCGATTCGCTTCGCCAAGCCGGCTCATGCTGAGACATCACCTCTACCTATTCCCCTGAAGACAAAGTCCTCTTTCCGTCGCTCTCCACGCATCAAACCATGCTTCTCCTCGCCTCCCACGCCAACGCCCGTGGCCCCTTCTTCACACCCTTCTCCACCGACACAGAAACAAGCTGGTTCCTCGCCCCCGCGCCATTCGCCAGCGCCCAACTCGGCTCAACAGTAAACATAGCATGGCACTCAGACCGCGACGAAACCAGACTGCTGTTGCATAAACGTGGGTACGCGGGAGTGCAGTACATGGGCGGTAGGTCCCCAAATCAAAATAGAAGAAAGAGTTAATAATCTGATATTCCCAAGACATCAATGATAATCGCTGGCTCGCATGGACCGCCTCCTGTTCGGACAGTGACGGTGTCGACCGGATATACAACATCTGCGAGTACGCGGCTGGATACTTCGTTCGGCGCACAGTATACCATGGCGCCAGAGGATGATCTTGGCAGCGGAGTCGACGACGACGAAGGCTCGGAGACGCGCCGCGTCGCGGATGTAGTTTTTGGTGTTGTGCTAGGATCTATCGCAATTATCATGTGCTTAGCCCATTGTATCTGGAGGCTTCGGCGGGAGCAACCAGGAGCCGCGAATGCGCCGACAGCTGCGGATGTCGACGAGGTGATCAAGACCGAGATCCGTGCTGAATTGCCGGCGGAGAGAAGTGCGCTGGATGTTAGTAATTTGGACGAATTCGCCGCTCGATACTCGTAGACAGTGTACTTTTGCGAGATGTGTATAATTGCTGCTCAATATCAAAGAAAGAATCATTGCAAAGTCAAGTCGTGTATAATCTAGAGCGCCTGGTGTTGATACGGCAAATCCCACCTGACGACGAATAGTCAGTAGGAATTGCCGACTCACCGCTGCGAGAGAGAGAGAGAGAGAGAGAGAGAGAGAGAGCGCTTGCTGAAACACACGTAACTTGTCGCACTCCGATCAATTGGGTTGTAGTTGATATTACCAAGGGGTCAGATGCGGCACAGCACCCCAATGAAAACGACCCGCGCCGACGATATGCACGTCTAACGTGTCCGTCGCCCCCAATTGACCATGGAAGCATTCACCCCTCGCTTCGAGCCCAGCTCCCCGCCCATCTTCCGACGGCAAGAACTACTTCACCTACCCCTCTGGCGTGTGGATATTCAACGCCAACCTGACCGTCAACATAACATGGACTACGTCAACGCCGTTGCTGAATCTCGCATACTACAGGTGGGACCGTGATGGCGCTGCGTATGAGTTGCCGAACGGTAAGTTGAATACACCTTCGATGCGTTCGGAGAAAAACTCATGGTATTGCAGCAGCCAGTGACGACGCGAATTGGTTGATGTGTGATCTATCAATAGTGTTCGCCGGAACGTCGGATATGTAGCTGGTGCTAAGGGGCGTGATAGAGGGCGAGGATTTTCAGAGCTCGATGTTTCATATTCGGGATTTCGAGAAGACTCAGACATCCAGTATGGCGTCAACAGCGACGGCGACAACAGCAGGAGTGCTCTCGGGTTTGCCGTCCGTGTCGCGTCAGAGTGGTGCTACATCTTTGGCTTCGACGGACGCACAGGCCGCGGAAAATGGCCTCACTTCGCGAGAGATTGCAGGCGTGGCTGTAGGTGTTACCATTGGATTCATCGCCATGCTGGTTTGCCTGGTCATTTGTCTCTTGAGGCTTAGACGGAAACGAAGGGAAATTGAGAAGACTCCGTTAGAGGAACGGATCTTGGAAAAGCACAGTCAGGAGACTGCATCAGAAGAGTGCGCCGAGTTGCCCGCCGAGAGAGAACCGCCGAAAGTTGAGGACTTGGGTGAGCTGATCGTGAGGCCGCGTAGATAGACTAGCACGAGTGAGATGTAGGTTAGTGTCACGTGACACAAGAACCCAACAACCAACATGCAACGAATTTGCGCATCAGGATGACAAGCTCTTAACAGGAAACATGAAGTTGCTGTAGCACAAACCGTGTCCAGGTTTTCCCAGTAGCAAAAATTCAATGTTTTGCTCGTGAAACGCTTGTTTCCACGCTGTTCCCGGGCGGCATCTCCAGACACTCTGACTCGCCAGCCGACAGTTCCCATCAATGCAAATCAGACCACGGCCACACAGACCAGGTCGCGCACGTTTCCTGGCGATCACGTCGTCGATCCGTGGAGTTGGCTTGTATGACAGCAGGACTCGAGTTCAAGCTGGTATTGGCGGTCGCTGAGGTTCTGGACGACACGCGATGTCATGGACAATATTTACGCAGCTACGTAAGAGACTGCAGTAGCGTGCGCCGGAGAGGTGCGAAGTTTGTGATGCGGTGGTGTGGACGGCGTCTTCCTCTGCGGCCGCTTACGGCTAATCCCTGTCGTGATTTGCATCATCGCTCAAGCAACGCAACTGCCACAGTAACGCGAGCAGCCTTATCGCGCGGGGATGTTCACAGCCACAGGGAAAGGTATAACACACACTTGACGCGCCGAAACATGCATACATTTGCACAATCTTACATCCCCTCCAGCTCCCAAGACCATCTCAACACTGCGCATCACAACAAAGATCGGCACTGCTCAAAGGTAAGCTCCGACCCTATCCGGAACCGTCGGCGCGTCGGATTGGCTCTTTGGCGGCAAAGTTGTCAGGGTCTCTGACGTAACCGGTCGAGTCGAGGACTTCCTTCCACAGCCGATGACGCTGCATACTTTGACTGAAGCCGCAGCTCCCGCTAACGCAATATATGGCCAGTCGCACCCGCAGCAAGGCAGATCATCCATCAAATTCCTCACAGACTTTCTCCGCATACCCACTCTGCAGGACCCTTGATCGCATTGTTGCATCTAGAATAAACACATAAACAGCAAATATGGTTTCGCGAGCTCTTTCTATGGGTCTGAGGGCCTGGCAGGTACGCGATAATCTATTGCTGCAGTGAAGAGTTTCGTTAACGTGAAAACAGCTTATTTGCGCCATCCTCGTCGTGGCCTTCATGGCCAACAACATCGATCGCGCAGATCACGGAACCCACAGCATTGTCAACTACTCGCTCTTCGTGGGTCTGTGGTGGCTCTTGTCCCTGATCTACTTCATCCCCACGTCCTTTATCGACAAGTTCAGCATCCCCATCGTCGATGTCGCCATGGACGCGCTGAGCGTGCTCTTCTCCTTCTGCGCTGCTGTTGCGCTGGCCGCATATCTCGGCGCGCATAGCTGCTCGAACAGGGTGCGTGAAACTACGTTCATTTCTTTTCAAGAATCACGACTAACAAACCCCCAGGCCTACACCACCTCCAACGGCGTCTGTAACTCCTCGGCCAACACCGAGCAAAATTGCCGCCAGGCACAAGCCACCTGCGCCTTCCTCTGGTTCGGCTTCGCCGCCTTCGCCGCAACCCTCGCCATCAACGTCATGAACGGCAGCGGCAGCGGCGTCAACATGCGCGGCGGTATCCGCCGTGGCGGGCCCTCCATGAGCCAGGTCTAGGACGCCTGTAATGTGTACTCGGACTCGAGCTGGAACACACGGACTGATGTCAGCGATGCTGCGTGATTGGTTCACCGCCCGCCCGTTATGATCTCGGGTATGTCTGTAGGATACGATTTATGGGTTGCTTGATGCAATCATGTTGGGATGATGGAGCGACGGGAAAGGATTGGGTGTACTATCGATGAAGGCGTTTGCGCGCGTGCGTTATCGTTCCAAGCGTCATGCAATAATACCTTTTTAGTTAATAATATACCATGAAAATTCCAAAGATCTTCGCCAATGACCTCTCGCGATCGTGGAGTTTACATTCTTGTATGACTGAGTCGCTTATTGGGTCTGAGACGTGCGTCATCGATTCAACTATATTCCAATATCACGTCGTGCACACTTTACGCAGACATAGTGCGCACGCAACTTCATATGCAAAATCCAAGTCATTCCAAAGTACACGTTCCATTGCGACATAGCTCATGTATCTCTCCTCCCCCAAAAGCCACCCTTCCATCACACAACACACACGTACTTCCTCCCCTCCTTCCCATCTCTCAACTGCCGGTGTCGGTCTTACGCTTTCCTTTTCCCTTCTCTACCGCAACCAAGCCACCCGTTTGAGGCATTACACATGCTTGCGGTGTTTGTTATTTCCTCCACCACCCCCTATTCCATCTATTCTCTCCTGAGATGCCGGTGTCGGACTTCTATCTCCTTCACGAAGAAGATACCCGTTTGGGGAATTAGGCTCCTTGTGGTGTTTGGTATTCGTTAAGCGTTGTTGCCGTTGTGTGTGTATGTGTGTGTGTTGTGTTTGTGGTTTTTGGTGGGCCTGACCAATGGGTGCTGTGTATGTCAAGGCGGTTGAGGTGGTTGGAGAAGGAGATAGTGTGTCGTGCCTGACCATGAACGTTGTATACATCTCGGCGTTCGAATTCGAAGTGTCCTCGTGGTATCTTCAATCATAGACCGACCTCATCTTTAAGTCGGCAATTTCGTTTGTGCAAAGCCACTTTACACTCGGGCCTTCAAGAAAGCGTTTGTAGGCAAATGTAAAGGTCGATTCATCGCCTTGTTGCCGATAACTCGTTCGGCACCGCTTGCTCCCGACCTCATCGGGAATGGACGCTTCCTCGCGGGCATGCTTGTCGCCCGCATTTATGATCTTCCGTCGAGCACGCTGATTACGCGGTCGTGAAAAGGCACAGAATCGCGTAGCTGAGATTCGTCGGTCATTTCGCTGCTCTTGCGCTTGATAGTAAGGGGTCCCAACGGGACGCCCTCGTGGTCGTCTTTAGTCTTCGGCTTGAGACCACGCAGCTTTGAGTTTTGAGATGCGGCCTCATCTACCTGCGGTATGGCTGGGTATCGACAAAGACCAAGGTCCTCGCGCAGAACCGGAGGCGCGTCTGGCAGCAAGCCGAGATCCTTCAGAATGATGACATTGTATGCCTCTTCGGCGATGTCGGTGAGGTTCTTTCCGGCGGGCTCGAAGGGCTTGTCCAAGGGGATGACGACTGGGCGGTTTGCACGCTTCTAGCGGCGAGCATCGCGGCGAAGCTGGAAGCTCACCATCTCGTTCAAAATGCGAATCTTGGGGTGCTTCTGTGCTACCTCGGCGATGTGTGCGAGGGCATTTGCGATGCACCGCTTGGTGCCGTTCATGATGGGGCCGTTGCGCAGCATGTACGCGCGCTCTCGAGCAACAGTCTGCTCGGCAATCTCTCAGGCCCCGAAACGGATCGGTGGCGCATCGTTTGGAGCGGTGGGGTGGTACTGCTCGCAAGTGGAGATGTTGCAGATGCATCCGGACATGTCCTCCATGAGGCTCATCTGGCAAAGTCTGAAGAATTTCTCGCATGTTATACCCAGGAGCGATTCGATTTCGTCCTTGTATGGCTCATTGGCCATCTGGCGAACTCGCTGCATCTCGTGAAGTGCGCATCGGGCGAGCAATCTGGCCGTTTTGGACCATCATTTCCCGGATCAACATATCAGTCTCCGGCATCTCGAAGTGCCAAAGTTTCCTGAATATCGGCGGGAAGTCTCCGCCAGGGGCGAGGTGCGAAAAATCGTGTTTAGACACGGCCGTAAGATCGAAAACCTTGAAGCGAGGCATCCAGTGTGCGACGGTAAGACCGTTCGGATTGTTGTCGTCCGCGACAGTGATGCTGATAACAAGTGTAGCAGGCTTCCACCACTGCCTGATCTCATTTTCCTTCATCTCGACCTCAGCGTTCTCCTTGTCGAGGATAGCCTGGAGCTTAGCAGTCTGTGCAACCGGCCATCCAGCTGCCTCACAGGCATCTTTCTTCGCCTTTGCTGCCATCCAGATCTACCCAAGCTCTTCATCCATAGTGACAGCAGCGGCCTTCGCAACTTCGACATCAGAATTCCACTCATTGTGCTACACGTCCCAGTCCAGCATTGTCTTGATATCCGGCACGATGTGTTCAGCGATTCACTTCTGGCACATCTTCAACGCGCTCTTCGACTCCCTAACACGATGAAACATCTGCAATGCAGGCGTGATACCTAAATTCTCGCCAAACGCAGCTGAGATTTGCCCAAAAAGTGGCTCGCAATACTTCCACGTAGGACAGAAATTCCGCATCTTGTGCGTCCAGGGAAAGGAGGTGAGAATGCGCTCCCACTCCTCTTTCTGCACCAGATAGTCCACGCGACACGTATCATACAGCCGCACGTGACGAAAGTAGTATGCGTGATCCGCGTCTCCCAAACTGTTCCAGTAGTCCTTGGCCTTGGTCTCGCTGCTGGGATATGGGACGCGCGGACCGAGACCCGTGCCGATCTCGTTATGAACAACGAGGGTGGGGGGAATGGGCGTGGCGGGTACGGTGGGCTCGACGGTGTATCCGTAGACGTATTGATGCGCACGGACAGACAGCAAGTCAGAAGTATCGAGCCTGCTGCAGGAGAACAGTTCGTATGTCGATTCGATATCGAGGGTCGAGGGAGCCGCGTTGGGCGAGCAGGTTGTGGAGCGGATGCGAAGGAGCACGAAGCCAAGTTCGACCATGGAGGGATCTGGCAGGCGGATGGTGTTGGACTGTTCGGTCTCGGGGTGATGTCGACAGAGAGCTCATCTTGCTCGTTTGGAGTGACGGGGACGAATTGGTTGGTGGGCTCATCCTGCTCGACCTGAGGAGTATAGAGGACGAATTGGTTGCTGGAATCCTCATCATTGACCTCAGGCGCGACAACTACGAACTGTCTGTCCATCGAACTGACATCCGCCTCTTGATCCAAGACCTCAAACTCCAAATCGTCGAAATCGTCCAAGCCAGAGTTGCCATCTGGAAGCTGACGATTGACGTCTTTCCGTAGTTAATCTATCAGATGACATTAGTAGCAGTACCGCATACATCACAACACGCCTGTCACAAAGAGAAACAGGACGCACCAAGAACTCCGGCTTCTGTGCCATCATCCGAGCAACCTGCATCTCTATGGATTTCCTGAAGAACAAAGATCGGAAGAGATTGCTGTCGAAGTCCAATAGCCACTTGCTGTATGCGAAGGCGGCGGTCAAGAAGATCGGATGGCGAGTGTACGGTAGGAGTATCGATTGGTCCTTGCCGGTGGAAAGGGTGTGTGCCGGCGTAGTATGCCGCTCCATGAGCAGCATCAGCTTGGTGTATTCGTCCTTGATACTGAGGCCCCTATTGCTGTAGAAGTCCCAAAACCGCTTGCTCTCCGCAAAAGCCTTGGTGAAGAGGAGCGGATGTCGAAACAAGGGTAAATTGCACTCAGGAGTAGCATGCCACTACAAGAGCAGCACATGCGTGGTGTCTTGACCCTCAATCCAAGCAAGACCCATTTCGATAAGCCAGATGATGCCCAGGAGGAGGAACAGCACCAGCATGCCGAACATCAGGATGAGATGGAAGAGTATGCGACCGGCGCAGCGCACGCAGTCACGGATGGTGGGAGGCATAATGCCGTGAGAGAAGGTTCTGGTTATGAGCGCAGTGTTTGTTATTGCCAATGGCTCTTGGTTGATGGAGAGTTGGTGGGTGGTTGCGATGAAGAGTTGCTCTCCTTGCACGCCGGCAGCGGTTATATCCTCGAGGGTGGAGAGCCCGTTGCCTATCCGCTAGCGCGTTGCATCGTGACGGGGGAATCGGCGGCGGTGGTGATCCAAGCGGGTAGGACGGTGCAGGTTCGTGAATCACTGGACGCACGTGAGCGCGGCGGCGACAGGGGGAACATTGTGAACGGAAGATACGGTGCGCGAGGGCGCGAAATTACTAGAAACGACATTGTGAGCGACATGCAGCAGGTTTGTGGGCGGCGTGTACTTCACCTACACCACGCCCTTAGCCGACATGGGCGTATGCGACTTCCGACAACACTACGCGTATGGACACAGATATCATAGCTGTAGCTCAAACCATTTTGGAAGCACCGTACAACACTCAATATGGCACCTGGACAGCCTCCAAGTAGCACACCAGCTCCCTTTTCCAAGCTGCCGCGCCGCACTTCATCCCCTTTACACGCACCTTGACCTCTCTTCCTCAGCCGGAACTTCATCGTGCATTCAGCAGATATATATCCGCAGCCCCATCGCATTCCAGCCAACAGTGCAGAAGAACCGCCCGCCATCCACGCGCCTGCGCATACCTAACGACGAAGCGCAGCGCAGCATCATGTCGCCGCACTTGTAAAGAGAGAAGTAAGCGTACATTACTACAAGGCCGCGGTGCGATGCCGTTATGGCGCGCAGACACGAAGGCTCTTAATTGCAGCAGTCCCAGTTGCACGGTGCGACAAAAGTTCGCATGTATAATAGATACATAGTCGTCAACTCGTGCTGCGGAACAGCAAGAAAAACCACGGTCTATTTAAGTTCTACCAGCGCGACCGTAAAGCCTCGAGAAGTGTGCTGCGCGAAAAGCAGAGCTGGGTCACTGCACTTGTGCAGGGGGACAATTCGTGCCGCAAAGTTTGGCGGCGGCAAGTTGAACGCATGTGAGCGTGGGAGACGGGAATGCTTATTTGGTGCAAGGGGGATACGGGGATATGCGTTCGTGACGACCTTGACGATGTAAATGTGCGGAACTTGAAGAAATTTTGAAAGTGTTGGTGTGAGGATCCAAAGTCGAATTTCAGCACTCATTTTTTTTTAAAAAAAAAATCTAGTAATGGAGTAGGACAGCGTTCCGAATCTCAAACTTAATATCAGATCAGGTCCAGAGAGCTGCTTACTTCTTCAAAGCCTCCTTGGTCTGTGGTTTTGTGCTGTGATAAAGCGCTCCTTCTTTTAGCATACGAGATAGCAGCAATGTCGAAGTAAAGATACATGTATCAACGATGTGTTGAAACACCATAGATTGTTATCCAGCGCATAAGCTGGACGTGTGTTTTCAAGGTCTCGTAGTATGCGCAATAATTGATGGCATTGTACATCATTCCGCTCTCAACACCAGCAACATATGCCTCGCACATACGACCTCACACAAATATCATAGATAGTCACACGCAAAACACGTCACAATGAATCTTATCAATGATCATTGGTATGTATCAAGTTATACAAACACTGTGTAAAAAGACCAAAACTCTCAGAACAATCTCAAACGCCAATCGTGCGACCACTCGGGTCGATGCATATGCCTCCCAAACGCCATGCCATGAATAGGAACAGACAAAACTGTAACCTGAAGGAGCCCGATGGCTATAGTAATCCACATGAACGCCAGAAGGTGAAGAAGAACAAAAAGTGTCGGCCATCATGCCGCATTTAACCCATGACGCCATTTCGTAAACGCAATATTTCGCAAGCTTCTGAATCCTAATGAGGACCAGAGACCTCATTTATACAAGTCGTGATAGAGTAAAGTGTATCTAGCGCGAAGGTCCAGAAGGTCCTGCGCGTGGTGCCATGGGCGATGGGTTATAAGTCCAAGCGCCATCACGAACAAGACGCTCCCTGGCCTCACGTTCTTTGCGCTTCTCTTCCTCGGTGACCTGGTCGTTGGCCCAGTAAGCACTGCTGGTGCGCTCGCGGAAACGCTTGTGGCGCTCCTTGTTGGGGAAGACGGCCTCCATGTTAAGAGGTGCGATGGGGCCGAAGATCTGCTCGGGATCCATGAGCTGCTGGCTAGCAAGCATCTCACGAAGGTTGGGGGTGTTGACCCAGCTGGGTTGCTCGAACTCGTTCTCAGAGTCCTCGTCCTCGGAATCGGTCATGATCTCAGGAAGCTTGATATCATCGCCGTTCGGGTACTGGATCGTAGGTGGAGCAGGCTGAGGTGCGTGTGCGGGCTCAGCGAAGGGAATTTTGCCCTTGGCGAACTGCGCATGAGCGTGGCCCGGTGTGATAGGGTTCATCTTAGCCTGCTGCGAGGGTCGCTTAGCAGGACGATGTAGTGTTTCGTCACCACCCTCAGCCTGGTATGGACGCTTGGGAGGTTTAGCGGGGTTGACAGGCGGGACGTTGATGCGGTTGGCATCCTGTACGGTCTGCATGCGAGAGACTGGGCGAGCAGCACCGAGATCCGAACGGGGTGGTGCAGTGGCCTTGGGCTTCTCCACAGCTTGTGGCTGAGGACGAGCGACTCTAGGAGCAGCCGGCTTCGCGACGGGAGCCTGTCTAGATGCAGGTCCGCCTTTGCCAGACAGTGCCGAAGCTGGTCTGCTAGATGCAGTTGGCTTTGGTGCTGGAGCACCAGACTTGGATGCCATGGATGGTCCAGCAGTGAGAGGCTTGGATGCAGTTGGTGCGGGGCGAGCAGCCGGAGGAGGAGCCTGGCCATACCTGCTGCTGTTGAGGTTGACCATAATCTTTTGTGGTGCCTTTGCCTTGGGCAAGGCATCCTTGCTGGTCGGCTTTGCGAGCTTTCTGGGCTCGCGGAGAGCGGCTTTGCTAGGCTTTGCAGAAGGAAGCAGGCTCTTAGGTGGTGGGGGTGGAGGCATCTCATCAGCAGAATCGGCGTCCTCGCGCGACGAAGCAGTGTTCGTGCGTGTGGTACCAGGACGCGAGAAAGGCTGCTGTTGTTGGTACGAAGAAGTGGGAGTCTTAGCGGCGGCCGCGACTGGGGCAGGCTGCCTCAAGCTCGACTGAGAAGACATCGCAGAGGGTGTTTTCAATGCACCCTTGCTCTTCTGATGGTGGAGAGTAGCTTTGGTCTGTTCCTTCTCGCGCATCTCCTTGAGCTTGTCCTCAGCACGCTGCTTCTGCTTAGCGTCCTTGGCCTCTGTCTCCTTGTCTTTCTGCTTCTGTCTCTCCGTCGAGCTGCGGGTGCGACGACCGTCATCTTTGAGAGGGCTGCCAGGCACGGCTGCAATTCTGCTTGCCTTGGTAGCCTTGTTCGATTCCTTCGAAGGCGACCGTAAGTTGGAGAAAAGGCCTGGCTTCTCGGTTCGCTTGGGGCTAGCGAATACGTCGTCAGAAGAATCGTGCGCTTGAAGCTTGGGTCGCATTGGACTTTCGGCGAGGGCGTCGAGCTTGACCTGGGCGCTGGTTGCACTTGATCCGATGATCTTCTCTTTTGCAGCACGAAGAGCTGAGTAGAACTTGGCTTTCGAGGCGCTGAGTGGGGCGTCCATGTACCTCTTACCAGCCGGTGAGCCAACTGGAGTGGTGGACTCGAAGCCGGCCGAGAGATCCGGGTTTGAGACAGAAATGAGCTTGGAAGGAAGCTGTTTCGCGGGCGAAGGGGGCGCATGCGCAGTGTGGCTTTTGCTAAGAGCAGGTCTGGCAGGTGCAGGAGCTGGTGCTGTTCGAACGGGCGAGATCCAATCGTCGTCATCGTCCACATCTTCAACTGGTGCAGGTGGAGGAAGGCTTGGATAGGCGGGTTGAGCTGCCTGCACGGGAGCAATATCTTCCTTTGACTGTGCTGAAGCAAAGCTCTGAGGCTGCGAGGACTGCGATGAGACAATGTTCTGGCTGACACGCTTGGGTGCCTCGTTCTGCTGCTTGAGCATGTTGATGCGTTCGAACAGGCGTTGGGTCGATGTCTTGTTGTGGATCTTGGTAGTCTCCGACTCCTCGCGCTGGATTGCTGGGCGCGGCTCATCCAGGTCCATCTCATCGTCGTGATGCATGTCGGGATGTGCGAGCTGGCTGCCTCCCAGACTCTTGCCTCCGGTGTATCTGCCCATCTGGCTGTTGCGGCCCTTGCTAGGATCGACGTGACTGGTTCGAGATACGCGGTTGCCCATGCTCTTCTTTGGGAGCAGAGGCTCGCGTGCGGGGAGCGATGCAAAAGTGAGACTGCTCTTCCTAACAAGCGGCTTCACGGGGCTCGAGTTGTCAGACGGCGAGCGCACCTCATCGTCCATGTCCATCTGATCGTCAACATGGTGATGTACAACAGTGTCATCCTGCATCGCATCTTCGGTAAATGTGGGTGGTGGACCAGCGGGCGTGGTAGAGGCCTCGGGAGCGAACAGCTTCTTGGGCTCTGGCGCGTGAGCGCGATGGTGCGCGGTGTCGAGCGCTTCGTGGGTCTCAGCAGTAATGCTGTGTTGTTCGGATATGACGCGCGGAGGGCTGGGGAAGTCGGGAATGTCGTGCATATCCTCATCCTCGTCCTCATTGTCGTCAATTTCATGGCGGATGACTGTTCCCGCATCTGATCGCGATGTGTCGGCCTTGTCCTCATCCACGTCCATCGCGTCGTCTTCGTTGGTCCGCAGATTCTCTCTGGAGGCGTTCTTGCTTCCAAATGCCTCCTTGGCAGAAACAAAAGAATCGCCCGTGTCGCGTCGCTCATCTTCATCCTTGTCGTGTATTGAGTGTCGGAAGGACTGGGTTGCCTGTGTGGGTTGTGTGGACTGAGTCTGGGGCGGTGAGAAAACATCGTCGCCTTGCGAAGTCATGGCAGTGTTTTGCGTGGAATGCATGGGACTCCACGGAGCAGCGGATGGCTGGGTGCGATCCTCGTCGAATACATCGGCGTGGAAGCTGCGATTGACGTTTTCCTTGCCAGTGGACACAGCCTTGGAGAAGAGCTGGCGCGCGACTGGCGTCTTTGCGGCAGGGGAAAGCACTTTGGCTGTGGTCTCATCGTGGGCGATCTGGAAACGTGTCTTCGGGGTGGCCTTTGTGAGGTTGTTTTTCAGGCTCAGTTCGGCGGCGCTGGGCTTGTTTTGGCCATTCGCTGCGATGAGGTTGGCGAGAGGCTGGTTGTTGTTAGTACAGTACACATTGGTGTGCACACGTCGCGTCTCTTACCTGACGGGGCTCAGCAACCTTCTTGCGTGCGGTGCGAGGCGTCTTGCCGCGTAGCTTGCCGGGCGTCTTAAACACCTCCAGGTTGTGTCTAGGTCAGGATCAGTATAGAGAGCGCGCTGAAGAGGCAGGCGCGACATACTGGCCATTGGCAAGAACTTCGGACATATGCGCGTTGAGCCATTCCAGCTCATTGCGCACAGAGAAGCCGAAATCCTCGAGTTCCTGCGCGACCAAGGCATTCGCCTGGTGGCGCTCTTCGAGAATCCATCCGGCTGAGCCGATGGCGGGCACTTTGCTGCGGCCGGCCATTGTGATTGTGTCGTGGTGATAATTTGACGTGTCCGAGGGCGCGTCGCGGTCAGGCAGTCGCGATCGAGACGGGATGAAAGGCGAAGTGGATTAGCTGAACATGTCGCGTCTGAGTCGTTTTCGAGTTAATTGGAAGCTGCGCCAACGCGGGAAAGGACGCTGGGTGTCGTGGTGGGGTGGCAGCGGTGGTGGGATTTGGAGGTTGAATGTTATGGTCTGCGGGTGGAGCACAAACAGACGGGACCGCGAACCCTGGCCCGTGCGGCGCCAAGCTTCAACCACCACCTCTAGGATGTCTCAGGCCAACACCGTCATGTT
The DNA here is from genome assembly GCA_022559985.1 of Parastagonospora avenae f. sp. tritici 18332-5. Lineage (NCBI taxonomy): Eukaryota > Fungi > Ascomycota > Dothideomycetes > Pleosporales > Phaeosphaeriaceae > Parastagonospora > Parastagonospora avenae. The sequence continues at coordinate 18,038 of JAFJTR010000035.1, forward strand.
TCTCGAAACTTTGAGACCTGATGTCTTAGATAGTGATTTTACTTATATGCTATACTTCTGCGAGCTACATGTGTCCTGTGATTGATTCGGACTCGATTCTCCCTACCAGACTCTCAAGAAGACCATAAACACCCCTTTTTCGCAAGTACCGGTATTCGTTTCGAAACGCATCGCGAAGGATTTATTTATCCTGTCATTGTCATATACAAACACGTCATCTGCACTTGTTGATTAGAGAAAACTCTCTTCCATTGAAACCATGTTACGTTAAACCGACACAATGTGAATACCCCTTACCCCTTCCTGTGGCTGGCATAAACGACACAGCTCACGTCATTCCCCTCCAAAGAACGAAAACACAAAACTATGCTACAAAAGGCGCGACGCCTCTCTTTTTGAGAATCAAGTCAGGAAGCACACCCTCAAAGCCACCCCGTAGAGCGTCTCGACCTCCCATCTGTCCTGCACATCGTTAACTTGAATCCTCCAAGTCGACGTTCAAAAAAACTTACGGTAACAAACGACCCAACAGTCTTCACAATATCATTCACATGGGCTCGCAGTCTAGCATCTTCATCCTGCAAAAGCTGGTGCATAGCTTCCCTGAACCACAACGCCTCCACGGCCTTCAGATACGCGATGCAAAGCCCCGTAGTCGCAGGTAGATTCTGGCTGTTCAAGAGTGCATCCACGCTATTCAGGCCGCCATAAGTATTCAAGGCGCTGACGAACTTGTACATCTTGGTATGCAGCCTTGCGACCTTAGCGATGCCATGGAACCAGATCTTCGACTGCATCTTCACAATGAACGCAGTGGCCTCCTTATGCATGACTTCCGGCAGCTCGATATGCGCGTATGTGTAGCCAGACGTGAAGTTGAGAAGGTTGGTAAGGTGGGTGGCGTGGGACTGTACTTGCTGCTACAGCATACCATATTGAATGAGGAGGGTGGTGAGCTCCGCGAGGATGGCAGGAACGGCATCGGCAGTCAGTGCGCTGGAGGAGTGGAGGCGGAGGCGGCCTTTGTTGGATGCGGCGTGGTCGATGAAGACATTGACAGTGTCTAAAGCCTGTTCGTCATGACGGACGATAGCGTCTTCACTCTCGGAGGCCGTCTCATCGTCATCGGAGCTATAGCCAAGACCATAGGAACCCTTGGAGGGATCGTGCTTGCGAACAGGCTCTTTCGCCGCCTCGTAGACAGACTCAGACTGGATCACAGCACCAGCTTGCGATGACGGGCCAAACACCGAGGAAAGCGTCTCTGGCTCCTTGACTGCTTGCTTGACCTCCGGGACAGGCTCGGCCTTCTTGACAGCGTCCTTCTCCGGAGCCTTGGTCGTGCTCTGAGCCAACTCAACCTTCACGACAGGCTTTTCGATCGCAATCTGCGTCGACGTCTTTGATGCATCGACTTCCGGAACAGATACCACCTTCTCAGCCGCAACGGTGGTGTCACGCGGCGCAAGCTCCACAGCGGCTTTTCGAGCAGCAATCTCCATCTTCTCCATCTCCAGCTTGACCTGCTGCTCTTTCGCGGCCTTCTCTCGAGATGTAATAGCCCTTTCGCGTTCTGCTTGGCTCTTCTCAAGGCTTTTGCACCTTTCGGAGAGGGTGGCAATATCTGCCGAAGCTTTTGCTTGCTGAGTTTGCATTTGGCCTTCGAGCGCCGCGATCCTGGACCCATATCCGGTGTTCTGCACGGCGAGCGCCTTCTGTGCTGTTTGCGCATGCTCAGGAGCTGCGTCTGAAGGGACTGAAGCATAGCAGCCATCTCCGAAAGCTGCGAATCGCTGGCAGGTGCTGGCGCAGTCGTTGTTGTCTCGGGAATCGCTTGCGAGACTTCATGTGGGCCTGTCGATTGACCAGCGTTCCCAGCGCCTGGAGTATTCTGCGATCGGGTATCTTGGAGGTCCTCAGTGGCTACAGGAAGGCTTTACTGAGGCGCAGATGTATCCGTAGGTGGTGCTGGTGGCAGTGTAGACTTAGGAGCATCCGCCTGGCTTGAGACAACCCTCTCACCTAAAGTCACAGGCTTGACATCCGACAAAGGAGCGACGTTCGCGAGATGCTCAGTCTTAGGAACGCTCCGCTATGCTGGAGCATCTGGAGTGCTTCCAAATTGAAAGGTTGCACTAGTCATCGCGAAATGTGGCATGACTACGGGTGGTCTGAGTGCAGCGTTCCTGCGCATCCCTCCCATGACCGAGATACTGCCAGGCTTTGGTGAAGTGTTTGGAGCGCTTCCAAAGTGAAAGTCTGAACCACCCTTTGAAAATTGTGGCATGACTGCGGGTGCTTTGGGTGCAGCGGTACTGTCAGGCTTTGGGGGAGCCACTGCCTGAGTGCGAGTCTCTGAGACAGCCTGCGAGGGCGCAAGAGAAGTACCACCTGTTCCATTACCGACACCAGCGCCCAGAAAAAGAACAGACTCCCCTTAATCGACGTCCATTGCATCATTGGAGCCTTGCCCATTTGTACGAGGCGATGGCTGCTGCGCAGGTGCGGGCTCGCCTGCTCCAGATGTGATCTCATGCGAGGCTTTCACTGCCGGTGATGGAGTGAGCGAGAGTTCCATTGCATCCTGATCGAAAAGCGGCGGCTGGTTGGCGATGTCATGCTGGTCGGCGGTGCCGTCCTGGTTGGCGATGTCACTGCCTAGTGTCTTTCCGACGATTGCACCTAACCTCTTGGGCGGTTCAGTGTTTTTCTTTCGGTCCGCATCTCTATCATTGCTGTTTTCTTGCGTAAAGAACGAAGCTCCAAACCCAAAGGTGCACGTTGACTGTGGAGGGTGAGAAGCAGCCCCGAAGACTCCACCTGCGTTGAAGATGTTCGATGCGAAATCGTTCGACTGGACTGTGTGCGTACGTGGTCTCGCTGTTGCAATCTTGCGTTCTGGAGAGCTGGCGTAGGCAGTATTAGGAGCGCCTGCGCTGAATAGGGGCTGCTGCAGTTGCGGGGAGAGAGGTCAATGTTCGTTGAGCGTGGCCTTATTTGCCTCAGCAGGGACAGGTCGATGTTCGGCGTTGGGGGTGGCTGTCTTCGCGGAGACAGTGTGGGACTCAAGTAACGATTTCCATGGACCGACATTCTCTGGAAGTGAACGACCAATGTTCTCCATGGATTCGATGTCTCTGTCCACGGCTCCTCTGTATCTATTACCGTCTCCATTTTGATGAGAAGAGTGCGTCTTAGCCTCCAACTTGTCCTTGATCGCTTTCAGCTTGGATATCGAAATGTGCAACTCAGGATGGGTTTTGATGTCGACCCTATCGTTGCAGTCTCTCAAGGCGCGCATGTATTGAGACTTCGCCGACAAGCGGTTGGCACCAGACACTTTTGGCGGCATCTTGTGTGGCGTGCGCGGGATACGGAATACGAAGGATGGATCTGTAAGTATGGTGAGCCATAGCAAGAGGAACAATCAATGTACACAAGGGAAAAAACAGGGTGACTTGAACATGCTAAGGCAGTTTCCGGACATAGAACAAAGTCTATCATGCGGTTGACGCGACGCAGGCTTCTACGATGGGAGGATTCATACATGCAATACGTACGGGAAGCGGCACAGTGCGCTATCTACTGATGCGGGCGGAAGATGAGAGAGTGGATTGTAGATGAATGGATTTGAGAGGCCTTCAGAGAAGCCGCGCGCAATGAGCTGTCGAAAAGAGCCCTAAACACGTTCAAGTTGAGGTCACACCTTGGGCTTGATCAGAATTCGTGGAGGCCGATTGATCGTGGTGGGAGGTCATGTTTGTCGGGGTGCTCGGGCATGGTCTAACTTAATCTGGTGGACCGTCAGTGTGAAAGGTGACATGCCACAGCCGAGAAAGTCGTCATGGGCGCGCACCTCCTAGCTTTGAAATCGCGGACCTTCCATTTTCTGCCAGAGATGATAAGAACAGCTGAGTCGAGAGAGTCAATATCTTGAGGCAAACGTACGGATATGTGTGTAGAGCTACGGAAGGTAAACAACTGTCGGCTGTAATGGGCCAATTTTGATCCGAGAAAAGCATGGCCACTTTGGTATGCGTTATACTGGTCTCAAATCAGTTGAAAATTGGCTCTTATATTACATCTTATGCTTATGTGGCGACGCCGCAGCCGCAAGGTGGAAAGGTCGAACATGCCACAGCGCGTTCAGCCAGCGGTACCTAGGTATTTCCCAGACACGGTACAGCAATTTGAACATCTAGGTGTAGCAAACTATTCAGTATGTTTGGCGAAAAAGACTATTGATGGAAATTAGAGCAAGTTGTGACGGCCGACGTTGGATGTCTCGGCTATCATTACTTCACATGAGGTGTCTTTCGGTCCCTTTTGCGCGCCATCTCAGCTTTAATGACGTCTTGCCCCATCAGAGGGCGATTCATGCGTTGATCCACTTGGTCACACCAAAAAAGCCAGCTGCCATCACCCTCCCAGCGCTCGATTTGATCACTGAGCTTGCATACCGCCGTTATGTAATGTGCAGGCTCGTTGTATTTTCCAGAAGAACTAATTCGCCAAAACTCCAGCTTCTTTACAATGCAACCCTCTTCCTCATGCTGTAGAATGTATGGCTCATTTCTCGGGTCGATGATTGCCTGTAGGCGCATGGCAGCGTTCATCTTGTCAATTACTTCGCTCAGGACGGTGCGGCTTTCCAGGATAAATGCCAGAGGTAGTATCGGTTCGACGGTGGCCATGGCGCAGAGGATCAGTTCGTCTACGCTCATGTTTGTGAAGTTGTCGCTGAGAAAGCTATGCCACAATTGCATGCCTTCTTCGGCCTCTCCAATGTGAGAAGTAGACGTTGTAGATGCAGCCAAATTGATTGAGCAGTAGTGTGGTAGGGTGATAGTTACTCGGAGTCAAAGGTTGGAGAGGATCAAGTATTTGTGGGCCTACACGATATTTGTGGTGTACAGTCAAGTGAAAGGTTACCTACCATACTAAAGTGCCCGGTAACGTCATAGCCTTGGAACCTTGAGCGGGTACTAGTATTGTTACTGATGTGATAAGCTACCATAGGTAGCTAGTGGGTCTTCGCTACATTTCACAAGCCGTTCTAGTGAAACCATAATATAGCAGAATCCCATTCAGTGCGTTAGAAACATGAGATATGTTTCTCATCCTCAAATTGAAGCACGCCTAGTTGATATCTTCTCATAGTAACATGGCTTCGAAAAGTACAGGTGAAGGAGCATGGCCTGATCAAAGGGAGGACGGGAGCACGAATGTTTTGTGAATGTCATATTTAAGATTTTTGTCCCTTTACAACGACACCCCATCGCACAGCACATCACATCTAGTATTACAACAAAAAGCACATCTAAGACAATGTCAGATCACACCACGAATACGGCTGGAGACGGGGAGTTAGGGCGAGGACCATCAAGCTCGCCTCCAAGTCCACCACTAAGCCCGCGTAAGTGTTGCAAAAATCTGAAATGAAGCCAAATTGACCTGTTTACAGCACGCGTCACCACATTCAACGCCCGTCGTCAATTGCAGCGTTTGAGAGCCTTCCTGGCCGAGTTCGGTCAGCCGCCACTGTCGCCAATCGAGGGCCTTGCTTCTCTCAAGAGGAAGAGATAGTTCACCGATCGTGAGGAGAAAGAGCCCAAGAAGAAGCGCATCACGATCTACCGGTAGGATCTTGACTACTCGCCCCGCACTATGTACATCCACAATGTATGATTAGCATGTACCAAGAGGTTTATATTCTGCCGCGATAAGCTACCTACACCTCCTTGATTACAACCACGACATACTATTGGCAACTATTCGCACTCTCAAAAACACACCTGTACAAATACGCCATTCCAAAACCAGCCGTACATATCCCCAAACATGGACGGACTCATCTTCACCGCCCCTCCCCCCGTCCCCACAAACCGCAAATTCGCAGCACCCACCCGCAGTACCCTCTCTACCTCCCGCCGCGCCACCATCCTATCCTCTCTCGGCCCACGCAAAATCGCCCAGCCATCCAAGAAGGACATCACACCAGCTCTCCGCTCCTCCATCATCTCCGACCTCCAGCCTGCCCAACATGTCGGCCCGGGTCAGACTCCCACGCAGCCGTCAGAATGGGTGACGCTCATGGCCAACGACAACAAAGAGCAAGCAGAGCAAATGCAAGCTAACACAGACATGTACGGCGCCTTTGACGACGCTGCGCGCGCCATGGCCGACGCTTTGCGATTGGATCTGCAGCTGGGCATTTCGCGCGAGGAACAGAGTCGCACAGATGCTCTCCAAGAGCTCGAGACAGCGATCGATGAGATACTTTCTCTCATCCACATCAAGAACTTGCAAGACCTCAAAGCCCACTGTGCGAATGTGCACAACGCCGGGTCAGGCTTCGTCAATGACCAGCTCGTACGCATCGACGCCAGCTGTCTCGCGCGCGCGTGGGAGAAGCAAGTCTGGGAGCGCACGTACGAGACGGACTCGGATATTGACAAGTACGTCGAGCAGATGGATATCGACATTGCGGATCTCGGGCTGTGGGCGCAGCACTTTGACAGCGAGCTGTGTGGGTACGATGTGTTTCGCGAGCACTTGTTCATGTCGTTTGCTGGCGATGAGATGGTGTTTGGAAAGATGAAGAAGGAGGGTATGTTTGGGGCGTTGAAGATCAAGTTCACTGCGCCTGCTGCAGAGCATTGCTTTGTTCCGCGTGGGGCGCGTGGTGTGGAGGACATTGTGTTTAAGTTCGATGGACTCGCAATGGACTCGGGATCATGTTCTGGGGTACGAGAGGGCTTAGAAGACGTGAAGATGGAGGGTTGATGTCTTACTCTCGTGCTTTGGGAGCTCCACACGTTCATAGGGCAGGTTGTTGAGAAGCTGCGTATTGGTCGAAGATGTACAAATCACCAAGTTCACAAGCTTTAAAAAGAGCAATTACGCGTTTCTTACCATGCACACGTTCAAGTGATATTTCATGTTCACGATTTCAACCAATAAAAACCAGATACGTTTTCATGCATTGTATTATCCTTGTTTACATCAACCCTGTTTTTGGTGTTTTGATCGTTTTTCTCGCTCAAAGACACCCAGCCAGCAGGTGCTTTTTGCGGTATGGTATTTCCTCCAACCCCTTGCCCATGGCCTCAAATGTACTGCGAATGTAACCCTCCTCCTCCAATGCAATCAAACGTTTTCTTACAGCATTCTTACTATGCACAGTCGAGTTGGATCCAGCGCGTCCTCTCCATCGCGATCAAAATCTTCAGACAATTTTCGTACAGTGTGTGGCGGAATGTGTTCAGCACACTCGTCCCATCGTAACATCTTCCTCGTACAGCATTCTTACAAAGCGCAATCAAGTGGATCTAACGCATCCTCTCCGTCGCAGCCAAATCCTCGTACAGTATTCTTACAGTGTGTGGCGAAACGAATTTAACCCACTTTTTCCATCGTGACGCCTTTATCCGGTGTTCTTACAGTGCGCTTCCAAATTGGTACAGCGCAGTCTCTCCATTATCGCGAAAATCTTCAGACATTGTTGGTACACATGTGCGCGGAAAAGGCAGGAAAGCAATCTAGAGCTCGACATCGTCGTAGATCTGTTACACGTTAGCTTGATGCTCCAAAAGTTTCAAGTGAAAGGGTGGTACTTACGTCAATCGAGAGCTGTTTACCTCGCCGTGCCACTTCGTGAACTCAAGGCGGTTGTTCACGAGCGCTTTGGAGACATCGGCACTATGCAGCGCGGTGAATGCGAGAAGCGCAGGAGCACGCTGCTCAAGCTTGCGCGCGGAGTCGTAGAACTTCTGGTACGCGTCAAGGGCAAAAGCCAGCTTTTCGTTCAGAATGTCACCAAGGCGGTCCTTTTCCGCCAAAGAAGTGGGCCAGAGCCAGCGATGCAGGATGTCGTTGACGTCTGCGTTGATCTTGACAAGGCGCTTGTACATCACCGCGAGCTTCGTGAGTACACGCCACTTCTTGGTGCTGTCCTCGAGGCTCTTGAGCGTAGTGAGGCAGTTGAATCGAAGAAGGGTGCGGCATTCGGTGTTGAGACCCTCACCAACTTCGAGGAAAGATTCAGGAAGGCCATCCTGGATCATGCGCTCCGACATAACCATCTTGGTAAATTTCTGGTTGTATGCGAGCCTGATCTTGACGAGTTGGCCCTGGAACCGGCAGCCTTCCTCCTTGTAAAGTCGCATTGCCGCAAACTCAGCGACTTGCAGCTTGCCGTTGATCCTGTCCGAAGCGAAGGCGCGCATTCCCTCACCCAGGCTACCAGAAAGTTGGAGCTCAAGCAAATTCGCCTCCCGCGTATTCATGCCTTCGAGAAGGTTCTTGAGAAGCACATCGGGGCGGTCCTCCAGTGAGAATGGGAAGAGTGGGGCCTGCTTCTCCGGAGGCAGCGAGTCGTCGAAGTCAAATACAGACTGGAAGGGACGCTTCCGACCGCACCGAAAAACGCGTCCTTCAGGATCGATTATCGTCTTGGCTTGTCGGAGGCTGGCCCTAGCGACGACACAACAGATGGGCCCACACCAGGGGCTTTAATGCCCTGGGGGAGGATCTTGTTGTTAGCGATGTCGACGCCGGATACCAAGGCATTTTGGACGTTCTGCTTGGCGAGCGCAGTCGAAGGCGCATGGTCTTCGACTGAAGTGGGTTCTTGTGGCTTTTGCCGAATCGCTTCGACATCAACCGCTTCAATCATGACTGTGGCCTCCTTCTCCTCGTGCTCTGTGGCAATTCCGGAGGTCTGCGCTGCCTCTTGTACGGCAGAAGTTGTCTTGAATGGCGCAAAGTTTGCCAGGCAAACCTTGATCTCGCCTGCTTCCACCCTCAGCGCAGTGGCCTCAGCACCGAGAACTTTGATGTCCTTATCTAGGCCATCCGCGGTGACTTCGAGAGATGCAATGCGTGCGGCCAAGAGCTTGTACTCTTCATTGCGCAGATTCGAGAGGGTGGGAATTGGAGATGATCGGTCATCCTGACTAGCTGCAGTGATTGACGCCACCTCTGGAGGAGCGTTCGAAGGTTCACTCGGCGCATGTTCCGAAACGGCAGGAATTGTTTCGTGAACCTCAGCTGCAGCATCATCGGGAGCGATCTCGGCGTGCTCGTTGGCAGACTGGTCGTGGGCAACAGTCTCTACGCCATCCCCAAGCCTGGCGCCTACGTCCTCGGCCCCAGCGTTAGACGCAGAGGTGGACGAGGCCGCCAGGACTTCTTCATGGTACTGTGGAGACTCCTCACCCGCGGAGTCTGATGACGATGGCGGGGTCTCGCCGTCCTCAATGGCCTCTACAGGCTCTTAAGGCGCGGCGGCAAAGAATTGAGCACCTCCAGCACCCCACGCCGAAGCATCGAAGATCGCCGACTTGAACGTTGAGGCCATCTGCGCGCCGCGTCCGACAGGCTTGAAGCTGAACGCCGTCGAGATCTTTGGCTCCGCAGCCTCAGCGACAGACTCTTCAAGCGGAGCAACTAACGCAACTTCCAAGGCCTTATCAGGCAACGTCGCAGGCAAGTTCGTAGTTGGAGACACCGCAGAGTCGGCAGGCGCTTGAGGTTGCTGGACTTGGGTGGCCATGGGGGCTTCTTCTGGCTCCTCCGTAGAGGGTTGAAGCACAGCAGGCGTCTTGATCAAATCGCCCGTGTCTGTGAATTTGATGTCGACCTCGGACTGCCCCTGCGGTCTTCGCACCCTCAGGCACACCGAAGTCCAGTCCGGTCGTGTCGAAGAGAGGAGGTGCTGCCGACTTCGTGGCCTTCTGGGCCGAAGGGAAGAGACTGAGCGGCGTCTTGGTCCCCTGCGCGAAAGGGAAGAGGCTGAACGGCGTCTTCGTCGCCTCCTTGTTCAGCGGGAAGAGTGGTGAGTTCGTGCTGTTTCCAGTATTCTCAGTCAACTTGGGCTGTAAGAGAGTCGACCCCTTTGGCATCGGCAATTTCCACTCGAAAGGTGAAGCAGTTGGCCTGTTCGCTGGAGCAACACCAACAAGGGAACCGAACAAAACTGGACGCGAGGCATCCTTGGCTGCTACAGCGAGACCGGGCTGCTTGAATGAATCTTCTGGGTCCACTAGGCCCGAATACGACTGAGCGGGGGCAATAGGCTTGCTGGGAATATGAGTAAGTCCCGTCATCGTAAAAAGCGGAAGTAGAGCATATCCGATCTGAGGTTGAGCGGGCGACTGTGTGGCAGGTCCTCCAGAACTGGGCATGCCTGCCAAAATATGCGGCGATGTAGTAGCATCAGGAACCCCCGATGGCTGGTTCAGGAGCGAAAGGTTACCGGCGCTTGCGGCTGGAGTGATTGATGGCGCATCATGGTTGAAGGCAGCATCAGGAGGCTTCGGAATACCCGACATAATGTTACTCAAGCTGCTAAGGGCTGCGGAATCCAGGGTAAAAGGAGGTGCAGATGAGCTTGAAGCCCGCTCAGGACCGGACTGTGACTGCTGCGTTGAGGTTCGATCGATAGCAGGAGGAGCAGTAGTCGGCTTGTTTTCAAGAGACGCAGCGAAAAGCCTTGATGTCTGAGTAGGTGGGAACTTCACGTTCTGATTAAAGATTGCAGCTTGTTTCTGCAGAGACTCGATGTAGCCAGTTGGCATGAATGGGTTTTTGAACGAAGGATCAAACACCTTCTGTTGTCCCATCGGCTGGAACCCGGCTGTTGTGGAATGGACGTTACCAGTAGCCTTAGACTGCTCGAGCTGAGCGTCTGGGGCGTCGTCGACCATGTGAACGTCCTCAGAGGTCACACTCTTGGTGGACTGACTCAAGGATTGTGTCTGCTGCACTGGCTGCATAGACTGGCTGGCCTGTGGCACATGCGAGCCCTCGGTCATGTCAACGTCTTCCGAGTCCACATTCTGAATGGACTGAACCGAAGGCTGCATGTGTTGTCCGAAGACTGGGGTGAGGTGTGAGGTCTGAAGATGTGCGCGTTAGTCGAGATACGTGATGAGTTGAATGATAAAGGCGTCGGCGGAATAGGTGCGCGAAAGGTCGAGGGTGGAGGTCGGGAGGTTTACTCACCTTTCTTGACTTGCGCAGCGAGCGTGGCCTCCAGAAAGGCCTGCTTGCGAGCACAGTGAGATGGGGAGGTGTGCATAGCGCCTGTGGAAGTATGCGTCAGCGATGGCTGTCAAGGATGGCAACGGCGGTTGAGTGCGCACAAATAACAATTTTGGATTGATTGGGGCTACTGACCTGGTGTGGGCGATATACTTTGCGCGTTTTGCTGTCCGCAATCGGAGTGACGCGCGAGCTCAGCAGATCTCGTGAGGTGTGCGCGAGGATGGTTGTCGAATTTAAGCAGAGTGCACTGTGACAAAGTCGGAGTTGAGTAGAACCTGGATGGGGAGGAAAGGTAGCAAGATCAATTGAGAGTGCGGCTCTTGTTGTGGGAGGGGAGCCACGCTAAGCTTTTGCGACTAAGCTAGCGACAAAGTGAAAAGGAGAAAGTGGGTACAATCGCGCGCAAATCCGTGGAAAGTCCTGAGCAACACGTATTGAATAGCATAATAGACTGTCGTTATATTCTTGATATGTAAAGAGAGACCACAGACAAGCCAGTGCGAGAGACAGGAAAGGAAATGCTACTCACACCACGCTCAGACACGATACACAATGTACCGCACAATGTCACGTATCCAAGTAGGACCGCTCGCTCGAGGGCATCATCGACCGAAATCACTTGTTCCTCTCCTCCTATTCCACGGTCTGTGTACCAACTTCCGTGTTCGCCTGCTGCGGACCGATGGGATGTCGCCATGGAAGATCTTATAGAAGTGAGAGCCCAGTTCCACGACCTCATCAACCAGCCATGCCGTGAGTTGATGCAATGGCTGCATGAGGACGAACACCTTTGGAACTCACCTGATCCAATGGGGGGGTGCTGGACACGGTACGCCAACTTGCCAAGACGACGCTTGGTGCCATGGAAGGAATTTTTACACCGGCGATCAAGATTATTAAGCCGATGGGGATGTACATAGCGAGCGTGACTCGCATCGCGAGCATGCCGACGGTTCGGCAAATGTTTGACGCCTTGCAGTTCCCAGCGGGCATGATGTCTCGACAGACAGGATGTGCCATGGTCTTGTAGAAATGTTGGTGCCGCTCGGCTTCGGAGATGACGAAGAATGCGAGACTCCAGTGGAACACGAGCGTTTCCCGTGCCGTGAGCATGTCGACAGCATCTCCTAGTAAAATTGGCTGGATATACCTTCTGCTAGCAGCGAAAATGAAGCCATAGACTGCATGCATCCAAGCAAGATGAGTGACAGTCTTGCCTTGACCAACTCTTGTAAAAAACAAGGCCGGGACTAATAGGGCGATTGAAAGAGACACCAGAGGTTGTGCGAAGAAGTCGAAGGTCAGGCGTTGAGAGAGCAGAACGAGTACCGTTGACATCGACCAATACAGCATTTATAGCTTGATCGGTATGACGTCTTGTTTGGGAGTGAGTTCACCAAAGTGTTGGAGAATCGAGCGCTTGTAGATAGCATTCAAGAGGTCTATCCTCTCCTCGGTATCTGTGAGAGAATTCTTGCGATTCGCCAGATCTTGTCGTCCGATAGCAAGATTTATCACAGACGCTTCCAACCATTTCTGAGTCAACTTGATGGCCATGGTTTGTCGTTGCTCCTCTGTAGATGACGGATCGTCGTATAGCTGCTGCTTCTCGGTCGCCATTGCTTCACATTCAGCTACAGCCAGCACGAAAGCGGCCCTGTCTGACAGGATGGGATTTGTGTCTGTCATAGTGCTGTCGTTGATCGTGTTTGAGTTGTGTTGATGTTGCATCAGTCAGCGGCGACTGCGTGAACAATGATGCCTTGGTGAACGGATAAAGTGGACCGATGAAACGAAAAAGACCTGGCGTGGATATGAGCAGAGAGTGGCAGCTTTATTGATTGAGGTTTAGAGATTCGAAAGCAGTCGCAATAGCTTCCGCTGCATCGTCCAGGTTCCACAGGGGCAGTGACAGATCCTATGGCAGTTTCTCGCGTGCTGTGTATGGACATTGCTATTTCTGCCACCGGAAAGAACTTGGATATATGTGGCAAGAACATAGGTAGACTTTTTGAAAGAGCACACGCCTCACGTGCTACACCACAAATGAGATGTGCCCGAATTTAGTCACCCAGAAGTGTGGATGCATGCTTGCTTGATCATCCTCAAGGGAGTCGTACTGGTGAAGAATCGGAACAGGTCCATCCTAAGTGAGCGAATCTGACAACATAAACGCAGGATGATGAGCCTCATCCAGAATAATGAAGTTGATGGCAAAACTGCGTGTACGCGACGAAGGTTTGAGACGCGACTAGGCCCGTGCGAATTCCGACTTCACCCCGAGCAAATACCGAACCTCATATGCCACCCTCGCAATGCTCTTGCTTACCAGACACGAACACCTACACGACATCTCATCCGGGATTTACACACTATTACATGTGCTGCTTTACTACGCAAGATCAGACAAATGCGTAACAAACAACAAAACCTCAAATCTATGAGAGGAGGTTCACCAGGGATGTGAAGATCGCGTTGCCGTCATCGTGGAAGTCAGATGTCACGACCTCAGGATGCCGCACAGGACCAAGACCTCGGGGACCTTCATGTTAAAGCTACATAGCTAATTGGTCGTATATGCAAGCCCGCGAAACTGCTGGAATTGCGTTTGGGGCATCATCTCGATCATCGCGTCCCAAGTGCGTGTCGAACACGCGTTGTGCAGAGAGTGAGCAACACTCCCAGGACGCCCGGGATGGCGAATTCAGATACCATACCTGGCATAAAGCTCCTACGGTATTGCTAGTACAGAAATGTGATGACGAGGGTTGGAAGGAATGTTCCAACTGTGAGGGCGGAATTGCACAGTCAGCACTACACTGTTTGTTCAACGACAGAATTTGACAGAGATGCAGACATGGCCCAATGTCTGGCCCAATGTCTAAGAACACGGTTCGGATTTCTACTGGTGTCGACTTCACCGTACCCACAGTCAACGACCCGTGGCTCAACGCAGCACTATGACATTGGAATATTAAAGGTGAGGATATGCGCATCAGCCTGCTTCTTTTTCCTACTGGTATGTCTAAGCTATTTACAATCATGAACCCGTAATGAACCGTCACCGCAAGCTCTACCATAAGTTAACGCACGCGTCGATACACAGTGCAACCAACCTGATAACCTACTGCAAATGGACTACGACATGAAATTCCGAAGCTCCGAAGTTAGCTTCTCAGTACGCGCAGGATCACCATAAGACATGACTTAACCGATGAAACTGCGCTCAAAATGGCAGCGTCCGCAAATGCGATCTTCATAAATGGCCACTGAGCGGCATGGCGCGCCTCTGTGAGTGTACGCGTGTCAAGATAGGAAAGCCGGTTGTGCTCGAACACGGAAGACTCTGCAATTCGGCGCGCTGCTAGAGGCTCATAACGGCCATGGTCAGTTATTGATAGGCATTGGCTGCTTGCAGTGGCATATTGCGCGACTTATCAGTAATAGTAACGCTACGATGCCTCAGAGTGCCCAAACTGTGGTGGTTGGGACGTTAAGCACGAGAAACTAGCGAAGTTCTATGAGCGGGGACAACGTTTCTGACATAGCTTTCGAGCATTTCCCGGATTAGGATAAGCGGGCCTTTGAACTCGACATTCGAAGAGCGATTGCAGACGGCAATTTTTCAGGTCCGGGGAATGCTCCATTCGTGCTAAGCGAAATCCAAAGGCTTGTGCAACGTCGGGCGCGAATTTGGTCAAGCATCACCACGATGTCCGAATGCGGTAATGCACGAACTTCGATCTGCACTGCCAAATGGTGGATCACACGGAGATGTTGGAATGCATCTAAGGCCTTCTTATACTGCTGTCAATCTCTAACATTTGAGACAACAGCATTCGACAACAACATTCGACAACAGTATTCGACACCATGTCTTTCTACACATTCGTTTCAGTCGTCAGCGCGCTCGTTAGTGTTGCTCAAGCAAAGGACAATGACGATGTCAAATACGCCCTTGAGATCTTGAATGATCTTCCAGCAGATCTTGCAGAGCCGTTCTGTGGCACTTTCGGCGGCCAGCAGTATGGAGGTGCAACTTCAACATACACCATCACTGCTGCGCCAATCACCATCACTACGACTACCCCATGCAGTGGATACAAGGAGACAAAGGTACTTCAAAATCCATATTTTCGCTTTAATAAATTTGCTGACATTCGCAGGACGCATATGCGCCCGATTACCCGCCATATTCGCCAATTGCCAGTGACGAATATTACCCAGGATACACGACGACCACCGATGAGTATTACTCCCCCGATTATACGCCATACCCCAGCGAAGAGGAATATCCGCCTTACTTCCCGGAACCGACCGCAGATGCTGACCCAATATACACCGACGAACCAAACTACGGAGGAGGTCTTCCTACCGTGATCTACGACCCGACTTACTCAAGTGCTAACATCCCTATCTACACTCCACCCAGCAGTGTCGCCGACCCAGGAATGACGGACTTGCCTACTGATGAGCCCACAACTTTCGTAGATGCTACCAGCACCCAAACTGTGACATTTATCCAGTACGTCACACCTGCTCCATAGCATGATCATGGCTAACCCAAACAGAACTTCTGTAGTAATTGTCGACCCCACGGATGAGCCAACTACCTTTGTCGATGTCACGACTACTCAGACCCTGAGCTTCTTCCTGTGCGTATCGGCCGACGGCCCGTTTGTTGGATCACGGCTGACTTGTTTAGGACTTCGACCGTCGAGGTTGACCCTGTTGATGCTACTGCTCTTCCCATCCAGTCTAGCACCGACTCTGCCGCTGCTCTGCCTGTGGAGTTTACCTCAGAACCTGCTGCTATTCTTCTCCCAGTCCAGTCTTTCACGGCACCTGCCCCTGTAGTCCCCGTCCTTATTTCGTCTGCCTCGGAGTCTGCTGCTCTTCCCATAGAGTCTGCACCTGCTTCAGATCTTCCTCTTGAGTCTGCTACCGAATTCCCTGCCATTGCACCCGCGGATGTCATGGCCACCGATGTCCCGATGGCATCTGTTTTCAACTTCCCAAGCGCCTCCAAGCAGGTCAAGCGCAGCGCCAAGTTCCTCTACAGCCGTGCCACTTGGTGCGAAGAGTACGGGCGCCCATGCCGTCTGGTAGTGTACAGCGATGAAGTCATCGCTGACGCATGCTCGCAATACCTTGGCGAGAGTGCTGCTGGCTACAAGGCCGAAGAACCTGCCGTCACGGTTACTGAGACTGTCTATGGCCCTACTGCCACAGTAACCGCTAGCGCGACTACGTGCGAATACCCCGAATACACTGACGCGCCCACCTACGAAGAGGATGACTACAGCCTGGATGAGAGCTACGAGGGTTACGAATCTGAGGACAGTGGTTATGAAACACCATATGCGACTTCTTCCGACTATGAGTACTACGAGACTTCCTCAGAACATGCCTATGAGGCTTACCCAACCCCGTCCAAGAGCTACGGATACGAGTCTGAGAAGGGCGGATACGAAGCATACACAACCACACCTGCCGGATACAATGCTGCTTACCCAACACCATCATACACTCCTCACAAGCAATACTCAAGCTATGCCGAAGGTTATGGCGAGCATCATGATTCTGAGTCGACAAAGCACGAGGAGGGCGGTTACGAAAGCTACAAGACCACAACTGCTGGATACGATGCTGCCTACCCAGTGGCTTCACACGCTGCTGAGTACCCACATGAAGAACCCAAGCCTTCATACGCTGCTGAGTACCCGCATGACGAACCCGAGCCTGCAGTGTGTGGTCCAGGCAAGATCATTCATACCGTTACCGCGTACGTGACAGTCGAGGATAGTGCCGAAACTCCTTACCACGAGCTTCCCGCCGCCCCTCACTACGTCGAGAACAGTGTTGAGCATCCTCACTACGAGCCCACTCCCGCACCACACTACGAGGAGTACAGCACCACGGAGGTTCATTATGCCGAATCTACCCCTGGACCTTACCACGTCGACTCTTCCCCAACGCCTCATTACGACGAGTACAGCACCACGGAAGTCTACTACGCCGAGTCTACACCAGAGCCATACCACGTTGAGTCCACGCCTGCGCCCTACTACGCCGAATCTTCCCCAGCGCCACCATACTACGAGTACACCTCCACCGAATCATACGAAGAGTACTACCCCGAGCCCACAACTGCGCCATACTACGGCGAGGAGAGCACGACTGAAGCAGTCTACTGGGGCGAGAGCACCACCGAAGCAGGCTACTACGGCGAAGAGAGCACCACGGAGGCTGGATACTGGGGCAAGAGCACCACGGAGTACTACCCCGAACCAACCCCCGAGCCATACTACGGTGACGACAGCGCCACCGATGTCTACGCTGAGCCCACCACTGAGGCATACTACGACGAGCCGGCGCCCACTGATGCCCCGTATGCTACTCCTACATCCGAGGATCTGCCATATGAAGAGCCCACTGATGTTCCGTATGAAGAGCCCGCACCTGCTGAGGACCCTGTGACTGTAGAGGATGCGCCGGCAGACGAGGCTGCTCCTGTGGAGGGCGAGGGCGAGTGGCCCAGCCCGACCGACGAGGGAGACTTGCCTACGACGACGGAGAACCCGTTCGCGCCTGGACCGGATGGTGAGGTAGATTGGGTTGTGCCTGGAACCATGGAGTTCGGGGGCGAGTAAGTTCGTGGCTAAATGGAGATAGGGGAGTGTGTTGTATGAAAAGAAGTGGAAAAATAAGACGGGAGAGTTGTTCATAATGAGTTGGTAATTGTAATTAATCATTGTGTTTCCTTGTCGATGAGAACCTTAGCCTGCCTTCTCGACATCTTCCACGAATTCTAGGATTATCTTCTCGAATAGCGCTGGATCTTCCCAGAAGGGCGCGTGGTGCAATCCGTCCAATCTCAGACACTCATTCTTCCATAGATTTCTCCACTTAATCCCATCCAGATAATCCAAATTCACAAACTGTTCTTCCGCACCATTGACGACCGTAATCAACACATCCGTACTCTCCACCAGTTGCCTCTGATCCACACCCCCAGGCTCCTTGCCCAAAAACCTCTCCGCCATAATCATGCGCGCCCGGGGATCTGTGTCTTTCGCATCCCGCTCCATCCACTTCTCCCAAAACTCCTCCCTCCCCGCCGCCGCACTATTCCGCGAAAACTGCAGCGCCTGCTCATCCGTCCAATCCCTTTGCCCCGCGAGACCCAACTCGCTGCCTTCCGTCGCCATCGTGAATCCCTGCCCTACTTGCTCGACACCCAGTGCCGGCGGCGTACCAATCAGCATCAACCCCTTCAATTCAATCTTCTTGTTATTCTCTCTTGTCTTGGGGTCTTGCAAGAGTTCGATCATTTCAATACCGATGTGCCCGCCAAGACTCCACCCAATCACAACAACCTCCTCGATGCTCAGATGCTGCAGGATGCGCACTGCGACGTCGGCGTAGCCGCGCATGTGGTATGTTTGCGCGGGGTTGGGGGCTTTGGAACTACTCCCGTGACCGGGGAGGCAGAACGTGACGACGCGCCAGCGCGAAGTAATTTCGGAAGATTCTGTGATGTGGCGGAAGATCTTGGAGGAGGACGAGTTGCCGTGGAGGAGTAGCAGGGCGGGTTTGTCGTTGTGCAGGGCAGTGTCGATTACGCTTGTGAGGCCGTGTTCGGACTCGAATGTGAAAGACGACATTGTGGCGTATATGACTGAATGGCAGGGTGCACTGTCCGGATTGTGGAGGAGTATGAATTCAAGTTTGCAGTGGTTCATGGATTATCATGGCTACTATTCAGGTGCGATGGCCTCGCCGACCAGGGTAAGCAGTGACGCACTGCGTACGTGGGGTAGCTTGCGTCAAGCTTGTGATACCTGTTGCGAGGGCTAGTTTGGTCCCGCGGCGGCAAGTCATGGGCACATTTCGCAGAAAATGAAGCAACGAGACGCAAGTTTGAGGTGCCCTGCAGCTCGCGACGTTCGTCTAGCGTACAGGGCGATCACTACTCCTGGCATGGACCCTGGCGGGCGTGACTTCCGCAACCAATAGCATCTGGTTGCGTGGTTGGTAGCATTGCCTAAGGTCGTGGCATTTCCTCACACGTGTTTGCTGACATTGGTTAGAGATAACTATATGAAGATTGGGTGGTTCTAATGCTTTTCGGGATCTAGGTACGACCTTGCTTAAGTCTGAATTTGTACAAGCTGTACCCGGCAGTATACGCGCCAAGTTACTCCTCATCCTAATCCTCATCTTCGTCCTCTTCTTCATCGTCATCGTCATCGTCATCGTCCTCGCCATCTGAGACTTCCTCTCCGAGCTCCTTGAGACGTTTCTATTGAATGTTAGGAAGTGCTTGGCTGTGTGATTGGATGAACGTACTTTATCCTTGCTCCTCTTTTCTTCCAAGTCACCAAGGATTACAAACAGATCATCAAGCTCCGTCTGTTTCTCTTCTGTGTTCTTCTCGGCGGCGCGTAGCTTCTCTTGCAACGTCTTGAGCTCCTTGTCCTTGCCATCTTTCGCACCTTTCGTGCTTGACTCAGCTTTGCGCAGTTTGTCTTCTGCATCCTTGACCTTCCACGTTTGATCTTGGACCTTGGTCTTGAGCTCTTGGTTCTCTGCCTTAAGCTTTTCGATTGCGGACTGCAGGCTTTCTTTGTAGTCCTTGAGATCTTTGACCTGGGCTTCGCTATCTTGAACATGCTTCTGTAGATTTTGCAAAGTCTCGGTAATGGTAGCAATCTCCTTACGGGTTTGTTGCTGTGTTTGCTCGAGGCTACGTACCATACCAAGGGCCTCTTGTCTTGCTTTGTCCGACGTCTCGAGTCGACGTTCGAGATCTGAGCGAACCTTATTAGACTCGTGAAGCTTCTCTTCATACTCTTGCTTCGTTCTTGAGACGGCGAGAGTGGATTCCTTGGTAGCCTGCTGCAGCTTATTATTGAGAGCGACAATCTGAAGATTGTACTTGTTTTCGAGTTCAAGAGTGGCTTGCTTGTGTTCACGCTCCCTGCTCGCGATTTCCTTGTCCAAGTCATCGTGGAGTTTGTCGTTGATCTTCTTCAAAGTGTTGCGCTGCTCATCGGCTGATTGCTGCGTCTTTCGGTGGTCCGCAGATTCTTGATCAAGTTTTTGCTCTAGAGTCATAAGCTGTGTCTTCAACTCTTGGATGGACTGGTCCTTCTCGTCTCTTTCGTCGCGCAGCGCGTCCACAACGTCGCGATCTACACCATCGTGTGACTGATGCTGCTCAATGTTGGGGTTGCGGTCGACAGCACGAGTGAGCCGGCTGAAATTGTCCTTGAGGAAATCTATGAACATTTCCTCGAAAAAGATGTCCGGTAGACTACCGCTTCCGCCGCCAGTACGTGGCAAAACTTCAAAGTCGCGAACAAGAGGATGTTGCCGTAGCTCGGATATAGCTTCAAGGTACTTTTCGCGACCAAGTTTCGATGTCAGAACTGGCTGAAGCTCTCGTCGTGGTACTGGCGAATCTCTTGTTGAGAATTCATACACCACACCTAGCAAAGATGCACAGAGACCCCGAATCATGACCCGATCGTCGCCAGGAGTCAGTGTAGCTTGTACTAAGCTTTGCAAGCTGCTGGCCTCGCCAAGAAAATCATCTACTGCCGCAGCATCTTCATATAGCCATTCCAGGAGGAGCATGAGATATGCTATCGAGATGCGCTCATCTTCACCGAGTTGTAGACTGGCTATCAGGTTGGCCGTAAGCGTTTGTATGCATGTGATAACTTCTTCACCACTCTCCGCGTCACCCTCCTTGACCTGCATGAGCGTATCTTTCGCTCGAAGTTCGCCAACAATGAGGTGGTAGATGAGAGTCGATGCGAACCAGATCCTGTAAGGATCTGAGGCTGGCGAGGCTTGTGGTCCTGCCATTAAAATCGTCAACGCATTTGCTGTCTCATCTCCACCCTCATGACCACCAATCGCTCGATTGAGGAAATGCTCGCGAATCTGCATGTGATTGTAGAAGTAGGATCTGACACATTCGCAAGCTGCATTGCGCAAATCAAACAGCTCGTTAGGCGCAGGTGTAAGTACCATATTCAGCAGCGCTTCGATAACATATACAGATGGGACGCCGTTTGGTGTAGATGCTCCGTTCGCTGCAGACTCTACAAAAGGACGTACTTGTTCTTGCGCGAATCCCTCCTGCAACCGTGGGTTGCCCCGAATCATGTCGGCACAGGTGTTCAAAGCTTCGATCTTGATGGGCATGACAGTCGTGGGTTCGAAGGCAATGTTTAGGAGCTGTCGTAACAGGCCGTGTTTCTGAAAAGCGGTCTGGTTCTGCGGCGTACCGGCACTGCCTTTGACGAGGAACATGCGCATGATTGCCAGGAGACCCCATATGTTCTTGTCACTCTGCGGGCTGGTCCAGCCGTCGTCTTCCTCGGGACTGGCGCGCGCTTTCTTTTGCTTCTTTGCGCCAGGTAGCAAGGAAGTGAACCTGGCAATGTGGCCCATCTCGCGGATATTTGTCTGGTTCGAAGCATTGTGTCTGATTAGGCTAGCGAGTAGACTCAGGCAGTCTTGCACGACGATGCCACCTTGCAAAAGCCCTCCATCTGCATGTACCATGTTGAAGATCTTGGTGAAAGCATCTTCGAATACGAAGAGCTTCTGGAGCTCAGGCGATGATCGAGACAGGTCAGTAAGCAGGACAAGACCTTCGTTGCGAACAGCATCTCGGGGGTCGTCTAGTGTCGCGACCAATCGCGAAGTCCCTAAGGGAGCCGTGAGTATGCATTCTTGGGTTCGTTCGGGCCGGGCGAGTGCTACGGCTCGTATGAGCTGTAGGGAATAGAGGCGCGAGTAGAATTCGGGGGTGTCGAGGAGGTCGAGGAGGATGGTTATGTTGTCTTGTCGCTAACATAAGCTCAGCACTAGCAATTAGAGAGCACAAGGCTACGTACCTGGGAGAACTGATCGGCAAGCCACAGTGATATCTCTTCTGATGCTTCTGGCTGTGTCTCTTCTCAGCTATGCCATTTGTGGGCGCAACAATTGACCTACACTCTGCTCATCTGGGTGAAACAGCATCAAAAGCGTCTCCAAGACCACTTTGAGCGTATCGAGGTCCTCTCCATCCTGGGTCAGGGCAGAGATGAGGCCACGAAGAGCGCCGGATGCAACTGAGGCGGGATACTCTTTGGCAAAGCTGCGGAGTCCAAGTATGGCAGCACGACGGTCTTCTAACAGAGTTGCACTCGCTAGTCGACTACTCAACGTACTGATTGTATCCGTGGCCGTCTGCTTGGGAGGCGCCTGGGCCTCAAGTACACGCATCATCTTGGGCAATGTTCAGCGAGGATCATGAGTCCATGGTGGGAGTTGATGTGGCAGGCCTAAGGTGTATTGGGCGTTTGCACGGCTTGTGACGTACATCAACAACTAGCTTTGGGTACAAGAACCAAACGAATAAGTGATTCACCCTCGAGCTGTGCTGTCCTGAACATTGGCCTAGACAAGCTCCACGTACAAAATAGCGCACGGGGCAGGTCGGACCCTGACGCTCCTGCAACCTTAGAACCATGGATCGCGTCGGCAGATCTCCGGGCTCCGCGCCTTGGCGGATTTTGTTACAGAGTTCTGTTCCATCGCTGCCTCTCTCTCGCGCCTTCTACATCCACCCTCGCCACCAATCTGCTGCACGCGCACTCCGGATACAGCGCGTCGCAGAGATCTCGCGACCCTCAGAGCGCCAACTTCGCTCCTTTGAATCGCCCATCTAGTCCGGACAAAGGCCGTGGACAGGTGTATTTCATTGCCAAGGCATTCTTTCATTCAGGCTGCGCTGCGACGACGCAACGTCGAGTCCAGCTTCTTCCATCCTTCTGTATTATCTCGAAAATACTACACAGTTTCAGACTTTTAGTATACGTCTCTCACTTTCACCGGTGTCTCTCACTACTATTCGACCCAGCTATACACGCCGCGCATCGGACACACCGTACGCGACGACGCGCCCACCGCCATCATGGGTGTTCCCGCTATGTTTCGCTGGCTCAGCCAGAAGTACCCCAAGATCGTTTCGACTGTTCAAGAAGAGCAGCCGAAGAAAGTTGGTGATGAGGTCATTCCCGTCGACCGCACCGGCCCCAACCCGAACGGCGAAGAGTTCGACAACCTATACCTCGACATGAACGGCATCGTCCATCCCTGCTCGCATCCGGAAGATAAGCCTGCACCCAAGACCGAAGCGGATATGATGATGGCCATCTTTGAATATACAGACCGTGTCGTTGGCATGGTGCGCCCGCGCAAGCTGTTGTACATGGCAGTCGACGGTGTCGCTCCTCGTGCCAAGATGAACCAACAGCGCTCGCGTCGTTTCCGCGCTGCAAGGGAAGCCAAGGAAAAGGATGAGGAGCGCGCCGAGTTCCTCAAAATACTCAACTCACAGAAAGCCAGTCGTGGTGAAGACATCAACAGCTTAGAAGAGGTCGTTGAGAAGACCTGGGACTCTAATGCTATCACACCCGGTACACCCTTCATGCATCTCCTTGCTGAGAGTCTTCAATACTGGTGCGCGTACAAGTTCACTACAGACCCATCGTGGAAGGACATGAAAGTCATCATTTCAGATGCATCTGTGCCTGGTGAAGGAGAACACAAAATCATGAACTTTGTTCGCTCGCAACGCGCTATTCCTACTCATGACCCCAACACCCGTCACGTCATCTATGGTTTGGACGCTGATTTGATAATGTTGAGTCTTGCCACTCACGAGCCCCACTTCCGAGTTCTCAGAGAAGATGTCTTCTTCGATTCCGGTAAGGATAAGGCTTGCACGCGATGTGGACGCAAAGGTCATATTCGCAACAACTGTGAGTTCCCGGACGACGGGAAGAAGCTTACCGAGGAGGAGGCTGCAGAGGAGTGGGCGGCTTCTGAGCACCCACCGAAGCCCTACATTTGGCTACACACCAACATTCTCCGCGAGTACTTGGCTGTCGAGATGGAGACTCCAAAGCGGCGTTTCAAGTACGATCTTGAGCGATCGCTTGATGACTGGGTGTTCATGTGTTTCTTTGTCGGAAACGATTTCTTGCCACATTTGCCCAGTCTTGAGATTCGAGACCAAGGTATTGATCTGCTTATCAGCATCTGGCGAGATCTAGCCGCTGAGATGGATGACTATGTGACAAAGGATGGCTTCCCTGACATGCGTCGCGTACAACAGATCCTCGGTGCTCTAGCAAGTCGGGAGGCCGACATCTTCAAGAAGCGGAAGGAAGTCTCAGACCGCCAAGCCGCAAATAGAGCCCGACGAGAGGCTCAGCAAAACGGCAGAGGCCGTGGTCGAGGAGATGACACTTACAGCTCAGGCCCTCCGCAGAAGCGCGTAAAGGAGAGCACCGACACTTACCTCAACTCGGGAACGATCTTCTTCGATCCCAAAGACGCCCAATCGAACGACACCCGTCGTGACCACGCAGCGATCGCTCACGTTCGCGATGCGCAGTCCAACAAGAGCGCGGCTGCTAAGCTAAAGGAAATGATGAAAGCCAAGGCTGATGGTACAGCAATGCCTGAGGCTGACGGCACCCAGGAATCAGATCCTGTGACTGGTGTTGAGGCACCGGTCGAGCTCGGTAAGCGCAAAGCAGATGAACTAGAGGATGCCGACAATGGCACACCTGGCCGCAACACTCCTGTCGTACCAGCGTCTCCAGCCGCAGAAGCACCGAAGAAGGAGGACGGAACCCCGGAAGACACCATCAAACTCTGGGAGGATGGTTATGAGGAGCGATACTACGAACAGAAGTTCCATGTCGCACCTGATGATATCGCGTTCCGTAACAAGGTCGCTCGACAGTACGCGGAAGGTCTCTGCTGGGTATTGGCATATTATATGCAAGGCTGCCCTTCCTGGACCTGGTACTTTCCCCACCATTACGCACCCTTTGCCGCAGACTTTGTAGGTCTCGAGGACATGGACCCTCGCAAGCTCTTCGAAAAGGGCACACCGTTCCATCCGTACGAGCAGCTCATGGGTGTGTTGCCTGCTGCATCTAATCACGCCATCCCCGAGCCTTTCCGTGTCCTGATGGAGGATCCAGAAAGCCCAATCATCGACTTTTACCCTGTAGATTTCCCCATTGACCTCAACGGAAAGAAGTTCGCATGGCAAGGTGTTGCAGTCTTACCCTTCATCGACTCCAAGCGTCTACTTGACGCTATGGCGACGAAGTACCCGGAGCTATCAGATGATGAGAGGAAGCGAAACGAATTCGGCAAAGAAACCTTGATGTTCTCGCAAGAGGGCGGTCTTTTCGACGACGTTGAGAAAGCGCTTTATCGCAAAGGCATCAAGAAGCACAGCATCGATCCGGCCCAGAGTCGTGCTCTGCACGGCGACATTGAGCCACATGACTTGTTCGTCTTAGACAGTCAGTTAGTGCCTCCCTTCGATGTCGACGGGGACAGTGACTTTGAAATTGTGCAGGATGGTTCTATGAGGTCAGTATTCTCAACGACGCTAGTTATCATAAGCTAACAATCAACAGGGTATACTACGAAATGCCACGTCTGAACTCGAAGAATGCGCACAAGTCTGTCCTGCTCCCGGGCACCAAGATGCCAACACCTGCACTGAGTCCCGGTGAAGCTGAGTCTGTGCGCCGATCAAATGAGCGTGGTGGTTGGCGTGGGGGACGCGGCGGCGGGCGCGGCGGTGGAGGTCGTGGAGGGTTCAATGATCGCCGCAGTAATGACAACATGCGCGGCGACTATCAAAACGGAGGGCGAGGTGGCTACAACAACGGAGGCCGGGGGGGCTACAACAACGGAGGCGGTCGGGGTGGTTACAACGGTAATCAAGGCGGCTATGGTGCACCACAAAACTTCCCACCTCCCTTGCCGAACTCGTGGCCACCCCCACCTGGAGGCGCAAACTTCGTCCCTCCCCCACCACCAGGCTGGGTACCGCCTCCACAGCAGGGAGGCTACCAGGGCAATGGAGGCTACGGTGGTCCTCCTGGAATGCCGCCTGCGCAGCGCCCGGCCTGGATGGGCAACGCGCCTCCTCATCATGGCGGTCCACCACCGCAACAAGCCGGCAACAACAGCTCGCTTAGGAACGAGCAGTACTATCGCCCTGCCGATGAGATCCTAGGTCGCAACGGCGGCGGAGGCGGAGGCTACGGAGGACACAGGAACGACAACCCGTATAACGACCGAGCACCCCGAAATGACCGTGGCGGAGGTCGTGGTGGCCGGGGAGGTGGCCGAGGTGGTGGCGGCGGTGGTGGCGGATATGGAGGAGGCGGAAACAGGCAGTCGTACAACACGAACGACTACCGCTGAATATCTTGTGAAGGCGCATAAAAGGATTGGGGATCTAGATTGGTTCTTTGTAAGATAGTACGAAACGCTGACTGATACCTTTGGCTGAGCTCGACGCCCCTCCCTGCATGGAGTTCGTGGGAAAAAATCACATATGAAATGTGTCAATTGTGTACCTGCGCTGTTGTGATGTTCTTGCTGATAACTAATTCGACGTGTGCTATCTGAGTCTATTGAAGATAGCTGGGTTTGGGAAGGGATGCATTCATAAGTTACAGTTGACTGGAAAATGCTACCAACTCTTGGTATGATCAATTGTCGAAATACTGGTATATCAGAAGCACAGAAGAAAGACACCAAGTCCTGCACCACAACTGGTACTACCATCTTCTCATTCGGTCAGCATAAGCTAGGCGGACAATCTATGATTGCCTGTTGAAAAGATGGTGGACGATCTGCGGATTCGTTACAGGAGTTTGTGTCATTTTCTTAGTACGTTGAAAAAGGACGGATATGAGCAGAGTTTTCGAATCCAGCTATCTGGATGGAAGGAGACAAGATCTTGCCTACTGAGCATTGTGAGTGCATACAGAATTTCCTAAACATCTAAGTGACTCCAGCTGATTCGATGAGACTGAAACAAATACTCGCGTTGACAATTTGCATACTTCGATCTCATTCTTGCCCTCATGTTGATGCTCCTGGGAAGTAAACACAGCTATTATACTTCCACTTTCATGATTTGATTCATATGCAGCCGAGGTGAAGGGAATCGTCTCGGAATGAGTTGCCGAACCACTTATTACGTGTGCATAGCTGCCTGCACTGATCTAAGTTCAACATGCTGAGGAAGTATTGTGTTCTATGGCAAAGGAAGGCAGCTTTCAAGGTCGATTTATAGCTGGCAAGCGCGCTAGCCTAGTTCACCCCACCATGCACAAAATGCACAAAACTAACGACACTAGCCTCAGAAACTTCGACAAGAAATTGTTTGCGCGCATTGATACATAACAAAAAAGCAGAAACGCAGTCAATCGAAGCTTGTATCTGTATTTTACGCAAGAAATTACCAAATATCCGCGATCAACATGGCGTACAGCGATTCAGATGTAGCAAGCTCCGTCGGCAGCATAGTAGAGGACGCGAGTGAGCCAGATACGACGACCTTCAAGTGCCTATTTTGCGAGCAGCAATGGACTCGGGTAACGGAGATGTCGACACACTGCAACAGCGAGCACAAGTTTGATCTGCCAAATACTATCAAGAGTCTCGGTCCAGGTTCGTCTAACAGGTGGCGCTTTACCTATTTAGGATATGTAACTAATTCACTGCTGTAGGAGCCGACGAGCTTACAGTTATCAAGCTCGTGAACTTCCTGAGGTCCGAGGCACAGAAAGGAACGCCCTCCGAGAAAATTGAGATCCCTGACCTTAGTGGCTCATCAAGTGACAAGTACCTGCAACCTGTACTTGAGGATGATGCACTCCTGTTCGAACTTGGAGATCTCATGCCAGAATCGGACACCAAGGTTGTGGACTACGATGAGTTCGAAGCAAAACTCCAGCGAGATATACCAGAAGACTTCTCCAAGATGAAGATCACGAGTGACCGAGATGAGGACTACTTCGAATCTTACAAAGGCAACGGCATCCATCGCGAGATGATTGAAGATCGCGTACGGACGGAAGGCTACCGCGACTTCATCGAGAAGAACGCCGAAGTGTTCGCAGGAAAGACTGTGCTAGATGTAGGCTGCGGCACTGGCATATTGTCACTCTTCTGTGCCAGAGCAGGTGCAAAGAAGGTCTTCGCCGTCGACAACTCGGGTATTGCATTACGAGCAAAGGAGATTGTCGCCAAGAATGGATATCAAGATCGCATTGAAGTCATTCAAGGACGAGTGGAGGACTTCAACACACAGCGCTTGATTGGAAAGGAGAAGGTCGACATCATCATCTCTGAATGGATGGGCTACGGCCTCCTGTTCGAAGGCATGCTCGACTCTGTGCTACGCGCCCGAGACATGTATCTCAAGCCAGAGGGTATACTGGTACCGAGCCACTGTAACATCCGCCTTGCGCCGATCACAGATGACGAGTGGATCGCACAGAGCACGAGCGAAAAGTTCTGGAAGGACATCTATGGATTCGACTTCTCTCCCATGATCGGTGGCGGCCTACTCAACACGCATGAGATCGGTGTCTTCGACGTCCCGGAACAATCACTGTGCGGCTCGGCATCTGCTCACTTGCTCGAGATGAAGACTGTGTCCGTCCGAGACCTGAGCTTCAAGATCGCTCTTCGAATGACGTTGGACCGCGAGATACAATCACTCGATGCAATTGCAATCTGGTTCGACACACTGTTCATTCACTCTGGCAGCTCGCAAGACATCAAGACTGTTGACAGTATTGAGTGGGGTAGAAATGGCATCCCTGGTCTTGGCTTTTCAACTGGCCCGACCAACACACCTACCCACTGGCATCAAGCCGTTCTCTTACTAGACAAGGAGGTCGCACAGAAGCAGAAGTTCGCAAAGGGTACCGTGTTGGAAGGCAGTCTGCAGTACGCGAAGGAGAAGGGGGATGATCGCGGTATTACTGTAACGGTGGAATGGGAAGGCGTTAAAGATGGTGAGAAGGTGAAGGGCAGTGTCACGAGAACGATGGCTTGATGGGCTTCATACGCGTACGCGTGCAAATGTACCAGATTCCGGACATAACAACCTTACAGCCGAGAATGGACGCCGCGGGTCATCAGTGGCTTGCCGCGACTTTGGCAACCGCAACGACGCGTCTATGGGTTAGCTAGCAAGCTTCAAGCTGCGAAAATTCCAATTGCAAGTTCAGTGTAGTAGAACAGATTTATGATCTATCCTTTTTGGCTTTCGTGTAATATGGTGACGACACCACGTGGCCTGTGCGGCGCGTGAACATCGAGCCATGAGCCGCTGGCATTGCTGCGCGAGATCACGACGACCGTAATTTTGGGACAGGACGCACTCTAGCACAGACACTAACAATGCGACCCCGATAACAATCACCTTAATAACTCATGCGTGGTATTTTGCCCGGCCGGCCGCAGGCGAAGCTGCAAGCTGTCTGTCATGGCTTATGGGAGAGCTATCAGGTCATTGTACGACGCCTCTTTGAACCCCAACAACACGTTCACAGAAGCTAATATAAGCACCACATAGGCTTACATATCCGGCAACGCGCTCGTAATTCTCGATCGGCCCAATCACGTCCTGCAAACCGTCTATGTCGACGAGGAATTCGACCTAGAGGCAGTCGCGCTCGATGAGGGCACGGGCAAGCTTGCAGTATGCTCTGCACAGCACATTTACATATACCAACCATACGGGCAAGATGAAGGCGTCGTCAAGGTGTGAGCACTATGATCGCATATCGACGTGCAATAGCTGACTGGTCGTAGTGGTCAAGACAGGGGAGCATGACCCTACCTGATTCGGACGACTCGATAACAACACTATCATGGGGCATGCCTGACGAGCTACTCGTTGGCAGCTCGTCTCTCACTCTCTTCAACACACATGGCGAAACCGAGCAGATATGGACCAAGCGACTGGCGAATGCAGTCAAGTTCGCGCATTTCTCGCCCGATGCGGAATTGATAGCTTCAACGGGAAGATATGATCGGCTGCTCAAGATCTGGCGCAGAACATCGTTTGGCTCAGCAGACCAGCGCTTCGACTACTTCTACCTACCACACCCCAAGGCGATCACAGGTCTACATTGGCGACAGCAATACCACAAGGAACAATCTGCAGATAATGTTCTGTACACCACATGTGCAGACCACAAGGTGCGAGTCTGGGTGCCAGGCGAACATCATGGCGTAGACGGGATGCACATGTGGGCTGATGTTGATCTGATGGAATCTATCATGCCCCGGACACTACCGCTGAAAGACCAACCAAGCAAGAGGTTCGCATTCTTCATCGACGGAACGCACTTCACCCGTGCGACAGAAAGAGCAATGCAGTTGGCTTCGGCAGAAGAAAAGGACCATGGCGTTGCGCTGCATCACTTGATGGAAGTGGCGAACCGCAACCCAGAGATATGTGTAGTTCTGGATGACCAAGGAAACATGTCTGCCTGGGGCTTCGAGAATGTTGGAGCCAAGGCCAAGAGAATCACCGACGTTTTCAACGCTGCACATGTGGATGGGTTGCATCTGCATTTTGCGAGAGAACCTAAAGCTTCCGAGGACAATGTCCAGATCTATGCCTTCATGGGTGATAAGCCCGACTCCGAACTAACCATACTCACACATCACTTCGACGGGCGAATAGAATGGCTGGAATCGCGAATTGACTACCTTTTTGATCCTTCTGCACAGACACAACGCATCCAGCGGCAAGCTATATGGACTGGACACTCGCACGCAATCAAGAAAGTCAATCGTACAGCCAGCGGAAGGGCGCTGGTGTCGAGGACAACTAACGACGAGTGCATAGTGTGGGTGCAACGGCCATCGGAACATGGCAACACGCTTCATCGACATAGCAGTATCAAGGGAACGGAACATATACGTAGGACAGCACTACTCCAGGAAGGAAATTTTGTTGTCTTCCTCCACTCCGATCGCATCTCACTGTGGGATACACGCGGCCCAGAAGCTGTCGAGGTCACACATTGCCCGTACACCTTGCAAGGCAAGCCGCTTTGCTTGCTTGTCATTCCTGAGACTGAGGCTGGCGGCAGAAGCGTGCACATTGCAACGATCAGCTCGGACATGAAGGGCATTTGTTGGGAAGTTACATTGCCACTGCTCGACCGTGACCCGGTTACTGGGCGTAAACTATCGAGCATTGCACAAACAAATGGCCATGCCAATGGTCACCTGGAAACTTCATTAGCAGAGTTCTGTAGCTTCGACCTTGGCTTCGGCGATGATCTGGCTTTCGTCCTACCGGTCGACCCCGCTGGTTCCGCGCCCGTCATATCTGGATTTGTTGATGCTTTTGCACGCGACGTTGCCATCTCATACACAAAGTCTGGGCAGATTAAATCATGGACAACGCGTGCTGATACAAAGAAACGGAAACTGGACTGGCTACTTACGTCATCTGTCGAGACCGGCATATCCAACCCTTCGCTTGCTAGTGGCACCTCGATACGGAAAGCTGCGCTTGCAGACGCAGACAAGACCAGGTTGACTATATGGAACACACACAGCGCGCAACTGGAGTATGAAGAAACGTTCAAAGGTAACGGCGAAATTCAAGATCTTGACTGGTCCTCCACGCCGGACAATCAGTCAATCTTAGCTGTTGGATTTCCCCATCGAGTCGTCATATATGCTCAGCTGCGATATGACTACCTCAACGCGGGACCATCATGGGTACAGATCCGCGATGTCCGCATTCGAGACATTACGCCACATCCCATCGGTGACTCGGTCTGGTTAAGCAGTGGCAATCTGGTCATTGGAGCCGGTAACCAGCTGTTCATCCAAGACGAGCAGGTAGAAGTATCCGAAAAACTGTTCCCCAGTCTTCGCACGATCTCGCGCAAGTCCGCGTCGCTTGATCTGTTCACAGCTGTGAGTCGGCTCAACGGGCCACTGCCGGTCTACCATCCTCAGCTTTTGTCGCAATGTGTCCTCGCGGGGAAGCTGCTGCTGGTGCAGCGTATACTTCTGCGGCTCTACTCGAAGTTGAAGTTCTGGATTGAAGGTGAGGAGCTGGAAAGTTCGTTGGGCTTTGCGCCAGAAGACTTTTCTGAGGACGAGGTAAGTAATGAATCTTTCGTATTTGTGTCGATTACTGACATATGCAGACTCATATGACCGCGTCAAGGAAAGAGGTGCACTCGGCGTATACCGATTTTTCTGACGATACCGAACCGCAGTCAGTCACAGAAGAGGTGGCAAGCAACCTCAACGAGCTACTCACCACAAAGCGAATTCCGCTTTTATCCAGTCGTGAGCAATTTCGCCTCGCAGACATCGTCGAGTGCGTAAGCGTGGTTGAGAAACACCGACGCTCCATTGATGATAACGCTGGTCGTTTCTTGCTCTTCTTCCGCCAACATGTCCAGAACGATGCGCAGAAAAGCCCAATTTCTTGGCGCGAGATCATTTGGGCATTCCACTCTGGCAGCCAAGACATCCTGGCAGATCTTGTAAGCAGGCACTTTAACGGCAAGATGCTTTGGCAGCATGCGAAGGAGTGCGGAATCTTCATGTGGATGTCAGATATCAACGCCCTTGTAAGCTTGTCCCCAGACGCTTGTACTGCTTTTGCTAATGTCCACAGCGTGCTCAATTCGAGGTCATAGCTCGCAACGAATACACCAAAACCGAAGAGAAGAACCCAGTTGATTGCGCGCTATACTATCTGGCATTACGCAAGAAGCCTGTCTTGTGTGGACTTTGGCGTATGGCCAGCTGGTCGCGCGAGCAAGGAGCAACATCACGACTTCTTGCCAACAACTTCAATGAAGAACGGTGGAAGACAGCTGCGCTCAAAAATGCGTATGCACTCATGGGCAGACGACGTTTTGAGTATGCAGCCTCATTCTTCCTACTCGCCGATCACCTTCAAGATGCAGTGAGCGTCATACACAATCAGCTTGGTGACACACAGCTCGCCATTGCCGTGGCACGTGTCTATGGCGGCGATGATTCGCCCATTCTGCTCAAGTTCCTGAAGGAGAAAATCTTGCCTCAAGCTGTCCGAGAGGGAAACCGATGGCTCGCGACCTGGGCAAACTGGCTACTCGGTCGCCGCGATACCGCCGTTCGCGCCCTCGTGACGCCCTTGTCGACCCTCCTTGATCTTCCTGAGGCTCCAGATCTTAAGTCTAAGTCTTACCTCACAGATGATCCTGCACTTGTTGTGCTCTACCAACAGCTACGCGAAAAATCACTGCAAACTCTGCGGGGCGCTAGTATGGTCGGCATGCGCGAAGAATGGGAGTTCGTGCTACACACAGCCAACTTGTACGAGCGTATGGGTTGCGACGTGCTCGCACTTGACCTGGTTAAGACGTGGGAATTCTTGCTGCCGCCCCCGCCGAAGATGATACCTGGACGACCGCCACTGTCACCAATGATGCCGCGCGAATCTTTCCATGCACACGGACCGAACCAGAGCGCTACGGACTTCGACTTCGACCCACGGAAGTTATTGCGACGGCGCAGCTCGCTTGTTGTCGCTGATCTGCCGACGCGAGAACATGTTAAGAACGATCTCGCCGAGTCTAAGGGCACTCTGGATGAGGCCAAACACGAGGAGAGTGACGAGGATGGAGAGGATGAAGAAGATGAGCTGGAAGAGAAGAAAGAAGAGCCGAAGAAGAAGCCGCCGCCTACACAATTCAAGGAGCCGGACGCCAGCAGTTTGCTGGACGCTTTTGGGTTCTAAAGCACTCTTGATCCTACAACAATGGCGTCTCAGGCGTTCACTCAGTTGATTATTACATGTAGGTATTGTCTCATGGGATCATTTTACTTACAGCGTTGCTAGGATTATAATTCGAATCTTCCTGCGCACTGTGGGGCGTACATACTTGGTCCCGCTCTCATCCTCATAATCTACATATCATCGTCTCAATGCACCAAACACCTTCACAACGTACACTCGTGTTGGTGTCTACGTTGCTCCTACAAATATGTGTCACTCTCTTCATTTACTTTCCTTTTTTCCTCCAGTTCATCTTTCACGTTCATCTTCCTCATCTCAAGCACTCCTGCTACGCGTGAAGAGTTCCCCATTCGTCAGCTGCGCTCGGCACATGTCCTCTAACTTACTACATCATCACTTTCGTATCTAAGCTCTACATCACACGGCGCTGAATGGCGACTGGTCGTCGCGTTCGTGGGTGTCATTGGGTATTCTTGCAAGCGGCTCTTCTTCTATAAGAGTCCCTTACGGCGATATTGTTTTAGCTCGTCACGATCAAGAATATAGATCAAATCATCAGTAAGGTTATGGGGTTATCTTTTGGATGGTTTTTGGGGGTTTTTCTTTCGAAATCAACGCTAACCAAGGATGTAGACCCTTTTCGGATCTTTTTGTTCGCTCCAATGTACTTTTGCGTGAACGTACTGGGACTAGTGCCGGCCCAAAGTGTTGAATGACGATTGCTCCAACTCCGATTATCTTTTTACTCAACTCCATCCTCCCAACCACCCTAGTTATTCTGCTCCACCGCAGTCACCTTGTATAACGTATCCCACCTGGGGACATTGTTCTTCTTCTCAGCTATCACTCCACCACACCGAGCCATGACCACGAGGCAACGTTACTCGCTAGCCTTTGAACGCGCCTTCTTGATGGATCGACCCTGAGGGGTGCCTATATTCGACTCGTCGTCGCCCTCGCTGGTGTCATCTTCACCATCCCGAGAGCGCTCGCGCTTCTGTGGCGGCGAAGGGGTAGCCGGCTGGGCCGCAGCCTGAGCGCGCTGCCCACCCTTTGCTGTTCTACCCAAAGGAGCAGCAACAGA
This sequence comes from Parastagonospora avenae f. sp. tritici 18332-5, assembly GCA_022559985.1. Taxonomy (NCBI): domain Eukaryota; kingdom Fungi; phylum Ascomycota; class Dothideomycetes; order Pleosporales; family Phaeosphaeriaceae; genus Parastagonospora; species Parastagonospora avenae. The sequence continues at coordinate 52,855 of JAFJTR010000035.1, forward strand.
TGCAGGCTCGTCATCCTCAGAGTCGCTATCCGAATCGTCGCGATCCTCTTCTCCAGGGATCTCGATGCCCACTGAGGCCGGCACGGCCCGACGATGGTAGGAATTATGGATAGCCGCCTGCAGGTGGTTCAGGTGCTGGCCCTCCTCGGCATCCTCATCGTCATCGCTAGCCTCCTCTTCCGAGACATATTCGCATGAAACAGACTCCAAAGTATCTCCATCGCGAGCTCGCTCGTCGCCCTCCGACAAGACCTCTTCGTCCGTCTCCGCCCACTGCTCGTCGATCGGAAGCTCGTCGCCAGAGTCGGTCGCGAACTTGACCTTCTTGGAGGGGCGTATGCTGGCGGTTAGATCGCCGTTCAAGAAGTCCTGTATGTAGCCTGGCAGGGGCACGTCGGCTGGAGCGTCCGAGTGGTCTAACCTCCCATCATCCATGGGGTCAGCCAGTCGCTTCCGAGCAGTCGGGTTCTTGTCACCAGCTCCACGCTTTTTCAGAGGCTTCAAGTCCTTGGGAAAAGCGTGGCGAGGAATAGCCTCCATCGGGTAGCGCATGTCCCGAGGCAGTATCTCGCCGGAAGCCACGCGGTCTCGGATGTCTTTGGCCAGGTTCACCAAGTCGAAGATGGCTTTGTTCTTCTTGACGTGCGACGAGAAGATCTGGCCTCGCACCGCGTCAGCTTTGCGTGCATGATCGCCTACCTTGTTCACTGCGTCCGCCATATCCTGCATGTCCGCCTGTGGGATCTGGACCGTGGCACCAGACCCGAAGCGCACCAGGCCAGACGTTCGAATGTAGGCATTGATGGCCTCACACAGCGCACGACGCTCCGCGACCGACCAGTGGTCTTTGTGGTCGGTCTTTATGTACATGGCGTCGCGGCGACGTCGAATCTGGTCGATCCACTTGTTGTAAGCGTACATCCACTTCGTGGCGTTGGGATCGGGGTTGATCAGCATCTTCAAGTTGAGGTACATCTCCTCATACTTGTGCGTGGTTGAGTTGAAGCGCCGGAACATGATGGTGAGGTTGAAGACGTGGTCTGGACCTCCCTCGGGATCCTTGCGAACCCAGGTGTACGATGTGCCTTGACGAACCCAAAGGTTGGGAACTCCCGCGTTCTTCTTGCTTGCCCGAAACTTCTTCTTGAGCTTGCGCGCCGTCAGGTTGGGGATGAAGTAGTACTCCGGGTCTGCGGAAGAAACTACACTCTCGTCCCGCATCGGGATAATGTCCGTCTGCTCGTAGTAGTCATCCGTACGACCAGGGACCTCTACGCGGAACTTCGCGGTGATTTTGGTCGGGTCAGTCACGTGTGGAACCAGCGTCTCGTGGTTACACTTCAAAGCCTGATTGACACCAGGCGGCACGATGTTCCCGACGCTCTTCATGTGGACCGGCAAGCCAGCTGTAACGGTGCTGAAATCAAACCCGGGAATGTCCGCAGGAGCAGGAGCGGAACTGTTGCTGACTAGAGCGGCAGTCTGGTTGTCACTGGGCGCTGGAGTAGGCAATATGGGGACGGCCTGGGCAACAGTCGGGTTGGTAGTGGGTGGTGGAGCAGGCAGGGTGCGGACGGCTAGAAGACGTGGACGGGAAGCAGAAGCAGCAGGCTGGGTGTCCGTCGCGGCGGTGCCTTGCTCGTCGGCGCCAGCATTTGGGGCATCCTGCTCGTCTTCGTTGCGGTCGCCGCCCTGAGGAGACTCCCTGTTGTTGTTGCGCGGCGGAGAAGAGTTCTCGCCATCGCCAGCGCTCTCGTCAGAAGGGACAACCATCGGGCTATCTGGAGTACCATCGCCGTCGCCGTCTAAGTAGCCGCGACTGGACATTGGGGAGTAGGGATAAGGTGGGTATTCGCGGGTAAGTCAGGGGTCGCGCGGGAAGGTGAGGTCTGCGGGGCGGGAGGAGAAGGGAAGCTGTGGTGGAAAAGTCAGAGAAGTTCGAACGCGCAAGCTATACGAGCGGTAAAACCTGTGAGTTTGATCTCGTGCCTTCCGTGGAACTCTTAGCGCGTCTTTTGCGAGTTTTGTGGTGGTGGCCGAGCACTGTTTGCGAGAGTGAGGGCAGGGCGCGTGGATAGATAAGGGTGAGGTCGTCGGCGTAGGAGAAGCCCTGAGACAAGTCTTAGTTGATGTGAGGTAGGCGAAGGTCACAAGCAATTGTCTCAGCGTTTGTTCTAGAGAAGCATGGGGAGGGGGAATCGTCGAAGACATAGCAAGAAGTCAGGTGCTAGCCTGATTCGGCTCTAGATCGTCACGTGGGGAGCCTTTCACAGAGCTCGCGACTGGCCAGACTGGGGAAAGAACTCTTCCGTGTTGTGACGCGCTTATCAACGGCTTGGAAGACTCCCGCGGCCTGCCAAACGGTCGTGGGACGTCAGTGAGGGAGTGCCACTCGGACGACGCTCGGGACCACCACATTACGCCAAAGGACGGGTATCAAAACGAGAGGAAATTATTGCACTCGCCAGCATCTTCAATCCAATATCACGAGAACAGCATGAGCAAGCTAACCATAAAATCGACTCTTACCCATGATCAGCTGTCTCATCAATGACAACAGGACTGTCCCAGACGAGAAGCGACGTGTGCAGCGCCCTCACAGTCGTTCCATCGGTAAAACTCCCAAAGCTCTTGGTTTGAGATATTCATCTCAGACATTGTGTACAACAATTACTTCCCTGAATCAGCAAACAGAGCTCCGTCTCATGCCACACTATCACAACAAAGCAGAGCAGCGGCATGTCTTAAATCGCATGTACCGAACTGCGATATCCTTCGCCTGGAGAGCAGCAATGTGAAAGAGCTGGCGGTACTGGCGGAGCTATAGATTGTCGCTGACCTGATCAGTGTCCTTCGCCTCCGCCCTAGACATCGCGGCCAGGTCCGTTTGATCACCATTCGCGGTCTTGTCTTCCCCATCATCCCTCAGATTATCAATCTTATTGAAGATATGGTGTTTCGGTATGAATTTGCTCACGGTAGAGGTCCCATTAGGGAACCTTGCCACTTAGTTCATGGCGTCATTGGTGTGGTCAGCGCAATGGCATGGTCACATGGCTGACCTTGTCTCGTCTTTGTGCAAGATCTCAATCAAACAGGCTAATATGTTTAGGCCGACCAATATTATAATTGAGGGTGCGCGTGGAGGAGACCTCGTGTCGGAAGCCCATAGCTCGTCACCCAAGTGTTGTAATGGGGATCGCTATAGCGCGAGTAGATAAAACGCTATGAGAACTTGTGAGAAAATATGTTTCTGACAATTGTGATATCCAGCATTTGTAAGCACTTCACCGTTCCAAGAGACCACGAAGACGACCTCGGGCAGAGTTGCTATCAAGCAAGCTGCTTGCAAGCGCTTGCTTGATTGCTTGAAAGCTTGAAAGCTTGATTGACCTTTCAAGTCAAGCAGCTCTATATAAATTTGCAAGCAAGTCAAGCAGATAAAGTACTGCTTGCTTGATTGCTTGAAAGTGCTTGCTTGTATTGACTTTTTTAGGGATTTTAGTGTTCTAGTAGATCTAGTAGATAGCGATATCGCGATACTGATTGTGGTGTTGCACTGTTTTTAGCTAAGTAAGCCAGCTTATAAACCTCAACTTCCCATCAACGCGCTCATACTAGCTACCTTATATCAGCTATCTTGACGTCGCTGTCACTAATATCACGTATCTTTTTTAGTGTCGCGCTTTTTGAGCTATCGTACAACTCTCTACAGCAGGCAGAAAACGCATCTCTAACGGCTCTATAGCCGCCAAAGCTCCACCTAAAAAGCGCGCCCGAGTTGCCCTATCAGGCTCCGCCAGCTAGCCGATATCTATTGGTGATACTCAACAGCCATCTCCATCTCCATCTACTCCATCTACGCCGTCTCCGCCGCCGCTGCAGGCCTCCTACGTTTCTACTTCCAAGTCACAACTCCGCGATTCCCGCCTCGAAGCTGAGATCGTAGCGCCTTTCGAGGGCAGCGAGGAGGCGACTGTTACCTCATCAAATACAGCAGATAAGGCGTAACCTCATATGGATAAGGCACTCAATAGAGACTTTGAGGAAAACTACAATGTTATAGATTGGGATTGCTTGCCTCGTTTTATCAAGCCGCCTACAACCTCGCGCCGCACGCCAAGCTGGATTTCAAATGTAGCTGAAGGCTAAAGACATGAGAAGAAGGTTGATTATTTTACGGAGGAAACAAACAGGATTATATACATGTGATGGCCAGGAGTACGCGTAAGTATATGACGTGGAACTGGTGACGGTGAAGGTCGTCGAACGTGCTCGAAGAAACCGTGCGCACATATCGGACCATGTTAGGCCGAGAGCAAGAAGCACCATGGTCATGTGATGAATGGTCAACAAGGAGCACCATAGTTGACACTGGATATATTGACATAGCTATCGAGTTGTACTTCGATCTGACATGACTGCAACGTACTTTATCTGCAAGTTCTGCCACATCCATAAATATGTTAACGCTGGGCTTGCTAGTGCTTATCTATCAGCTGCAATTACAGCAGCAGCGCGCCACCTCTGCGAGAATCGACCTGGCCATAGTCATACTCCACCTGGAAAGTCACGTGTAGCTTGTGATCGTCCCCTCCGCCGCTTGCTCATAACTAGCGTATCAGTTCCACAAGTAATTGCTAACGAGCTCAGCAACTTTAATGTACAGCGCTTTAGGCTAGCTGCAGTTAGGTAGCTCGTCGATAACAACCACTCAATATCTAAATTCGAAAAGCCAGCTTTTCGAGAATTAATAGCGGCAGCGCTATAGCAGTCTCACAGTAGTGTAGGCGTATACGTTATGCGCCTATACAACCACCTACTGCCTCGTATAGTCCTGGCGCTATCAGAAGCTGCTAGCAAAATACACGTAAGCTTTAACAGCTGGAGGACGAAGAGCAGCAAAAGAGCTACCTTGAGATTGTATCTCACTTTGTCAATCGCCTTGGCAAGCTTATTGACCTGCCTATCACCCTACCTCAGCTCATTGGCCCTCACTTAGGCGCGAATATAGCAGAGATCGTATACAGTACGCTGCAAAAATTCGGAGTAACAGCTCATACGATAGGCTACGTCGTGCTTGATAATGCCTATAATAACGACATAACGATCACCTCACTCGCCTCTAAGTTCGGCTTCAACGCTGCTTAGCACCGACTCGGCTGCGGTCCTCACACGCTTAATCTTGTCGGGCAGACTCTACTTTGAGGCGTAGATGGCAACGCGTACAATAACAACGTAGGTGAGGCAGCTGAGCTAGATGAAGAGCACCGGTTCATAAAGAAGTAGCGGAGCGACAGCCCGTTAGGTATACTTTTAGCTGTAATTGTTGCTAGGCCTATAGCACTAGTGCTGGAAGTGAAACAACTATAACTGCATTGGATTCGATTGTATGTGTTGTGTGTGAAGCAAGAGAAGAGAACTACAGAAGAGCGGAGTCAGGGGTTCTGGTCTGAGCGCTGCTCGGACGCTGCGATCAGTGCGCTGCTCAGACGCCGCGATCAGTGCGCCTGATCGAGTAGCTAAGATATCAACGATACCTGTGATCCGACAGTAATCAACTATATCAAAACACCGCAGCAGTATAAGTTTTTTGAGAGCTTCCAGCGCCTTGTCCAAAAGGAGCTATCTACTGCGAACGACAATATTAAAATACTGCAGCCTGTTAAGCCAGTTGTTACCTAGTGGAACTCCTACTACTCTTGTTTTAAGCGCGCAGCTAAGCTGCAGCCTGCTGTCAACGCTTACGCCAACTATCATATATCGGATACGAAGCTCCGAGTGGAGCGCGCAATCTAGCAAGGCAATAAGGTGCTAGAAACTCCTACTTAGATAAAATCAGACAGCCTCACAGGTCACGATTGGCGAGTAATTACTGAGTATATTGATGTGCTCGGGCCACTTAAGATAGCTACAAAGCGCCTTAAGAGACATGGCTAAGGTAGCTTTAGCCTAGTCGCTGAGATTATACCTGTCTTCGAAGTACCACTCCACAAGCTTGAGCAACTGCTCGAGAAAATTTGACTCTGTCAACGACGAGGAGCACGCCGAATCTTCAGAAGATTATCTCGCTATTAACCTCCGCGCTGCTCTTGTTAAAGCCCGCGAGTATTACAGCGAGCTAGACAAGACTCTAGCTTACTACGCTGCAACAATACTCCATCCACGCTATAAGCTTTTTTGCAATATAGTGTAGGCAGAAAAACCTGAGTAGCTCTCGCTTAATAACCGAAATCTTAACGCTCTGTAGGCTGAGTATAGAACGCTGCCTAAGCCTTGAGTACGGCCCTAAACGCTCTCCAACGACCTTGACGACGCGATAGATAGCCTCTGCAATCCCACGAGATCCACCGACGACGACGACGACGACGAGTATACTAGATGGTGGGGTTGTGAGCCAGTGGCAGAGGAGGACTACCCAACGCGCTGGACTCAATACAGTATTGAATAGGGCTTCGAGAGCAGTATCTCAATCTCAGTACGCTTACCCTTAATGTACTCTTTACCCCGGCTTTGAGCTGTGAGTGTGAGCGTATGTTTAGTAAGCTGAGTGATCAACTAGAGCCTCGCCGACGAGGAATGTCACCCAAGCTTTTAGCAGCGATACAGTGCGTAAGAAGATAGAGAAGAGCTGGTTTTGGGGACGACTATATGGCTGCAAAGTCAAATATAACTAACAGAGAGATTGTCGGTATACACAGATCCTATCACCTGACGCTGCACAAGATACCCGCCTCGATCCTACATCGGTCCGACTTGCGCCGAGCTCAGGTATACCTTCGTAGCACCCACGTTCATAGATCAAATGATACCAATACCAGTCACCAGAAGAACCTCGTTGTTGTTGTTCACTCGTACGATCGTACAAGGCCTACCAACAGAGATAGAGCTATTATACAAGACTAGCACATGGGACGACGGCGGCGAGGGCAGCGAGAGCTCGATACTTAATACTATGTATTTTCTTATTTGGGTATATATTAATAAAGCACCTTCAAGCAAGCAAGCAGCAGCTCTAATTTCAGCCAATCAAGCGCAAGCAAGTTAAGCAGACGACTCCAAATAAGCAAGCAAGTCATGAATTAGGCCTACTGCTTGCTTGGCTTGCTTGATACCAACTATGACCTCGAGGTGCTCCCAATAGTAGTAGCAAGCCTGGCACCACGTTCCTTTGAATATATTGGACCATGCTCTATACATATCGGCTCATTGTTCTTCTGTGTCGTACACACAACCTCCCTACATGCGACAATGGCTCACCATGAATGTCAGAATTTGTAAGCAGGGATGACCACATGTCGCTTCCAACCAACATTCACATCAGTAAATAGCTTCCTGGAGGTTCTCAGAGTATACGAGGTCAACTTAAGCGGCTATAATAGCCCCAGTGTCCGTACATAGCAATCCTCATTATCACGTGAGCTGCTGATGCATAGGCCTGCAGGCCTGTGCGCGGCAGAACTGTATATGAACGCGTTCGTACGATAGATAGAACATCATCAATCTGCAACAATATACACTCGTAACTTGATCAACCCCATCGTACAATATTGTACACCCACTTACTGCAACTATCGCGCTGCAAACGAAGTGCTACTAACACCCAGGGTATACACTCTGGCTTTCAAGATCGCGCGATGCAAGAAGAGTGTCAGTGTGTTTTTTTTGTTTTTTTTGTGGTGTTTTAAATATTTCATCATGGCTACAATGTAAGCCCAAGACGCAAACGCACACGCAGGAACTACTGAATAATGTCTAGACTCACGCACGGTCCATGAGTCTATCACTTGCCAGTTCTAACCATCACGCAATCCCATCATGTCACCTCTGGTCTCCGACGACCCAGCACGCAACCTGTTATCTCCCATCACTTCTTCTGCAATTTGACCGGAGACAAGTATTCGCTGGGATACCGATCCTCATTGCTCACGTCTTCTCCATCCGCGATCTGTTTCTTCACTGCCGCCGCCTTTGCTACCAGGGTCCGAATAGAAGAGACACCGGCTGGCTCCTTGCCGACTCGCTCTAAGTTCATGATCTTGGAGTCAACCTCCTGTCTGCCCCTGATCTTCTGCTTATTCTCACTATCCAATGGATGTTCGTTAGCGCACTCTTTCTGGAGAGCATCGACGCTTGCGGGTACAACTTGCTTCCTCGTGTATACATCCACTCCCTTGACCTTGCAGTACTCGTTGATGCAACGGTAAATGCAATTAACCTCTTTCCCTGTCCATTGATACTTTTGTTGCTCTGGTGTAGCTTCTGGTACAGTTTCTGGTTCAGCTTCTAGTCCAGCTTCTGACTCAGCTTCTGGCTCAGCTTCGGAACCATCAGTTGCGTCGATCAGTTTGGCGCGCTTCCTTGGCAATTCTTCCCCATCAACCAACAGGTTGGCAACTGTCTCCAGGAAAGCCTCCCTCTTCCTCTTTGCAGCCGGTACGACTTCAGAGGTGGAAAGCTCTTCAGGGATCTCGGCCTCGGGGGCTTCATGTGCTGATAGCTCCTCAATACCTGCGGTCGATAGCCTCTCCAGATGTACACGGCCTCCACCTAGTCGAGCGATGGCTTTGGTAATCAAGAAGGCATTCTTGATGGTGAACATTAAGCTGGGCCTGAGCTTCGACTGCGTTGAGTAAAGCTTGGGGTACTCCTCGCGAATTGCATTGCTGAGAAATTGCCAAAACTCGGTGCTTCGGTCGGGATGCGGGATGTCCTCTTCGGGGCTGCTGTTATTTCCGCGCAATCTGTCGTATTTTCCCAGCATATCTCGAGTGATCTTCACATAAGTGATGAGAGGCGGATCTGCTTGGGTTGTGTTGCTGATACTGAGCGCCTTGATCGTTGAACGCTTTACCGAAACCAGATGATTTTTCTTCTCCACAAACTCTTTCTTGTCCCTGCAAGGTCGAGCACTGCAATCGGATCATTCTCAATGCTGTTGGTGAAAGCTCTGAAGGCCGCAGTGTGGACTACGACGACTGTCGGGCCAGCTGGTGTACACGCCGCAGCAAATAGTAGGTCATGACTCATGATACAGCTGGATTCAGAGAAGTGCGTGTTCGCTCCAAGCTACCTCAATCACATCGTTCTCGAGTACATGGAGCTGCGGAAGAGGTGTCAGGTGTCTTGTACTGTGGTCCATACTGTTCAGGACTGGTGGGAGGTCTGTGATGTAAACCTGGAGGGTGGTTGAGTCCGAGGGGATAGTGGAGAGTAGGACTCGGCGCAGGGTGCGAGCATATTTAGAAAGGAGAGAGACAGGATATCATGTACTAAACCTTTACAGGCTAGCCTGCCCTTCGTCGGGGCCCGGGGCGTTGAATTCACTTTGAATGACGTCGATAGCACCAACCTTGGAAATCTTTCACTAGGCTTGAACAGATATATAATCGTGTGGCCACGATGAGCCAAAGAGGTTCTCCATGTCCAGGCGCTTCAATCCAAGTCGCATCAATCACGAACGACCAATGTAGAGAGGCAAACAGTTGTTATTCTCTGTGTAGACACCTGATCAGTCAATGTGACGTTCTATATGCTTTTGCATGAAACAAGAAAGACGCCATTACCTATGCGAGACGTTCTGATGCGGCTCGCGGAGTGTATCGAGAGTCAAAAATTCCTTGACCATCTTAACCATACGAGTGGCGTAAAATGACTCTCATGGGAAGCTTCACAAGATCTACATTCAGTCATCAGGCAGGCTGAGGACAGGTACAGATTCATGATAACATGATCAATCATTCAATGATGTAGCTGTACATGAATTTCCGGGTCTTCACCGAGTTTCCTTTGGCTGTCATCAGAAACGCCGTCTATTTGCTCTCAAATATTCAAGCAACACTCTTGAGTCGAACTGGAGACATTTCTTCGTTGTCCTTTCCTCCGCTGTTCTTATCGTTCCAATCGGCATTCAGCTTTAGCGCCGCAAGAGGATATCTGAGCTCATTGGGGAAATCGTCGACATTGAGAGCCATCTCTTTCGCCTTTTTGATGAGACCCACGATCTTTTCCGTGTTCTTAGTCTTCGATGCAACGACGCTCTTGTCGCGCGTAGACCCGATTGCCTTGAAGGCATCAGAGCATATCTTGTTCACCACTTTCATTTCGAGTTTGTCGACCCCATTCTTGTGGCACCACTTGTTGATAGTATCAAAGAGAAGTTTATGCTCATATTTGGTCCACTTGGTCTTGATCTGCTTGACCTCGACTTCGTCCCCATCGTGTCGTAGCTTGGCACGCTTCTTTGCCTTGACATCATCGTTTTGTTGAGCGATGGGGGGTGCCTTGCGTTTCGTCGTTTTCGCAAGCTCAGCTGCGGGACGCTCAGACAAAGGTACTGCATTCCAATTCGAGGTCTCCGCATCTTGTGGTGGCTTTTGACCCAGCCCCTTTCCTTGTTGTCTTCGGTGAGGGCGCTCCGTATTCGGCAATCGCTGCACTCGCTTGTGGTCTGCACGAGGGCCATTGTCCGCTTTGTTCGCTTTGCCTTCTTCCGTGAAGATGTCTTTGAAAACTAGAGTGATGCCAGACGTTGAACGGAGAGCAGGTGAAGGAGCTGGCGCGTTCGCGTGGAAGGCATGCTGGGAAGCGTGTGCAGCCTGAGCCGGAGCAGACTGCATGATTCTCGTGCGTGTAGTACTGGTTTTATCGCCATGATCGAGATTTTGATCATCCTTGCTTCCAGGGTCTTGCTCCCTCGACAGTGTTGAGTATAATGCAGGGTACTCCTTCCGGACTGTAACGTTAAGGAAGTCCCAAAGATCAGCGTTCTGCTCGGGGTTTGGTATCTCTTCGCTAGATTCCGAGTACCCGCGCAGCTCCTTGTACTTCTCTAGCATGTCCGGAGTGAGTGTGATTCGATCAATGATCTGCGCGCTCTCCAGGTTCTTTCGATGCCTCAAGGCGCTGTCAATCTTAGCCAGCCTCGTCGGGAGCAAGGCTTTGCGCATCTGAAGGAATTTTCGCTTATCCACTACAGTACTCTCGGGTTTGAAATAGTGGAGGAAGTTCTTGTAGATGACACCATCCGTTACGGCGACTAGCGGGTTCGAAGGCGTATGCATGATGGCTAGAAGTAGATCGTGGTACAGATGGACCCACAGGACCGCATCGTGACTTGAGCTGTTTCTCTCGTTGTCTTCAGTAGACTGCATGTGGTCCAGACTGAGATGTTTCGGCGTGTCTGCAGTCCACGCGCCGTTGCTTGGGATCTTGGCCATTCTCTCGGTTGAGGCCGATGCTCGTTGGACACGTGTTGAAACCTTGGAAGTCCTGGGTAACGTAGAGTGGGACTTATTCGTCGCAGGTACTCCAGCAAAGAAAAGTAGCGGAAGAGCGAGGAGCGCGCCACTAGTCCAATAATGGACTAGAGCTGCGGCTAGCATTCACCATCAAGCAGCGGCAAAATTCGTGGCCGCTCTGCACCTACACAACTTGTTTTAATAGTCTTTTAGAGCATAATTGTAAAGTGTGAACCCAATCTAAATAGATGCACTGCTATAAACTGTGTTCTCCAGTAACCTCCAGATGACTTTTCGCAAGGAGAAGGCAGACAAAAGATTTTCCGGCGTCTAGTATCACTTCGATTGAGTTATTTTTTATTACAATCATGTGTCCCATTTCCAAATAGCTTGATTCACATAGTGAACGATCTGTGCATCGCTCTCCTGGGGGAAGCGCTCCAAAGCATCTAGGATATTGTCGATGGTGTGCATGGAGAAAAAGCCGTCTATGTCTCCTCTCATCTGATTGTTGATCCGCATTGCGCGCTCTTGATTCTTGGCTCTTTTAACCAGTTGGTGGTATTTTGCTTTCATCTCCTCGTCGGTGTCATTCGTTTCCATCCAACTCAGTACAGTGTTCTCTTTGACGAGAGGGCAGCGACCGTAGTCTTCTCTCAAGATGTTCAGCTTTTCGTAGGCTTTCCCGTGGATATGACTCTGGCGCTTCAGAGCAAGGTCTCGATAAAACTCCTCGATATCCTCATGAGAATAAATAAGTTCTTTGTCTTCAATCATTCTTCGTATTTCCTGGACGTTGAATGGAATATACCCATAGTCCATCCGTAACTCAGCGAGTATGTCTTGAGCCCTTTTGAGTCCTTCGTCCATGTTTTCGTGTTTTGTGAGTAAGCTTCCGCTATATCGATTGACGCTTCGAGTTGTTGTCCAAGTGGTTTAGGAAATAACCGTGAGTCTCGCTGCGCAAGGCACAAAGCTTATGAGTCAACATCGTCTTGTTTCTTTTCCTTGCTTGTCAAGCACAACTAACCTTAGATTGTGCTTTTGGATTGTGTTGCAGTCACTGAAAAAGTTTGCCGCACCCCATCCGAGCGTATGCATTTTCGTGTCGATATGGCTGGTTCGCGAATCGCGCACTTACTGATTGGCTCCTCTGAGTAGCTCCGTGAGTCTCTCATAGAGCTCACAAATATCCTCGCCGCTGTACGAAAGATCACTCTGAACATATTCTAATGTTTTCTTCTCCGTCCACGATGCAAATGTGCCAAACTCTGCCAACAGTCTTGTATGTAAAAGCCACGCACGCCTGCGCTGTGGGCACGAGCACTCTTCGTAGGACTGTTTGAACAGGTCACCTTCATCATCACTCTCCTCGTCGTCTTCTCCAGTGTCACTGGAGCTTCCATGAACGTTCAGCCTGCCCACCTGATCAGGGTTTGCGGTTCCCGATAGTTTGAAGTTTGGGTCTCTTGGTTTTTTCCCGTCCTCATCTTCAGACAGCTGGCCCGTCACGTTTTGGATCTGGTGGCGGGTTCGACGAGTAGTCCTGGGCTTTGCGCCTGTCGATGTTATGGTCTGGAAAGTGTTGTGTCCAATGTCTTGGTCGTCTGGTATGCGTTTTCCGGCCTCGCCCAGTACAAACTCCTCGGTTTCAACTTCTCCATCAGTCCAATGGCCAGTCCACTGCTCATTGCGGTCACGGCCCACGACGGTGCCGTCAGGGTTTCGATCGTGCACGAATATCCTTCCTGGCTTGTTTACCGTGTGCTTCTTGTAGCGTATTTTGTGCGGCTTCGTCGATTCGGGGTCCCCCTTCTTCCTGTATTGAGGCAATCTAACCTTCTTGATGCTTTGTATGTCTGAGTCTTCATCTTCGTCGGAGTACGTAATCAACCCATAAGACTGCACTTTTTTTCTACCGGTTCTCGAAATTGCATTACCCCAATCTGGAGATTCAAATGAGGTCGGCCAGTCGAAGCTACTTTCTGCATTGCCGTGGTGCAGTAGGTGATCCTTTGGTCGGAGCTTTAGAGTGCGGCGGTCCAAGGCGTACTTGGTCGGTGTCTTTTTGGCTGTATTATCCCCTTCCAATTCGCTGAAGTCTTTTTCGCTGTCTTCACTTTCGCGGCCTTCCTTCATATTCTTCTCCTCCTCAAAACGAGTCTGATCCATCGCCCATTCAATGGGCGTCATACCGTCTTTCCGGTCAAGTTCATTATCTTTTTGCCTCTCTGACCTTTTGCGGTAGTCTTCCTCCACTTCGGTAGGGTCAATGACCTTGCGTTTCTTCCGGGGAAACCGTTCCTCGAGATATCTCAGCCGTTTGCCATAAGGCGTGGTACCTCGAGTTGGTATTGTGTAGCGATGAGCGTCCTCTGGCCCCACAACAGTGGGGATTCGTTTACGATACCCCAAATGGAAGCTTTTGAAAACCTTGATGAGCTGTACCAGCCAACTATAGTGGTCGTAAGTGTATTCTCCAGAGGAATTTATGTCAAACCTATTGGCAAGGTTTGCGTTCAGTGTCCCTCTCTTCATGACCTGCTTTTTCGGTGGTCTCATTGCTTGGCGCTCTGCGACAGTCTCAAATTTCTGTGTGTAATCTTCTTCTTTGCTCTTCCTATTCCAAACACTTTGATAGTAGAGAAAATCTTCCCATGCCGCTTGCGCTGTTCGATACTCCACAAACTTACGCCAGGTATGGTGTGTCGCATGCAGATGAGCCCTGTCTTCCTTCTGACTTTGCATGCCCTCTTCCATCTTCTTCTGTTTCTCCTCGTCGTATATTTCGCCAGTCTGTATGTCCGTATGCACCTTGTGCTCTTCCCACTTTCGCTTTGCACCTCGGGTGAATTTTTTGACCAATTCCTTTGTCGAATTGTCCTGAGCCAAAGCTTGTGACTCCATCAACCACGTCTTTAAGCTATTCTTCGTTGCTTCCATCCATTCCAAAAATTCCGCATCAGATCCTGGTTGTCGGGGCCAATTCACTTTTCTCAACGGACTTACAAGTCCTGTGGGTGGGTCCGTAGCTTCGCTGGGCGGGCTCGCATTTCCCCCATCCCCCACTTTACCTTTAGATCGAGTGTTCAGTGCCATGAATTTGATCCTTTAAAACGGGTCAATGACGGGGATAGCTGTGATTGAAGATGTAGGATGATTCTTGTCGCTCAAAGTCACACTGGGATGAAATCGCTACGATTGATGAAAGTCATGTAATTTGATCCTTTGTTCCATTTCCGGAAATTTAGACAAAAGGATCGATTCGAGGCCTGAGGCTCGTCTACGTGAAGGGTCTTTTCCTCGCGGCTTTGTTCAGCACAACAAAGCTTCATCATGTACCATATATCCCGATCAAGCCAAATATAGTGAGCCGTGACCACTGTGTCGCTTAATCGGTCATAGAGAACAAAGCGCAAAATTTACATCTGATGAGATCAGAGCAATGCAAGGTGTATTATAGTGTATATTCGGACACAAGCAAATCCTTGATAGCAATGTTTCTGCAGATCCTCGTGCCCGATTCTGACCCACGGCTATGCTAGACGGTGTCCTCAAGAAGACTCGTCGCCTGTTATATCCGAGTCATTGTCCTGAACATTATGCTGAGGCTTTTCTTGTCCTTCGGCAGATTGGTGGAGAGCGTAGACCTTATCGATGGCTTCTTTGCTCGCATCTCGCAAAAGTAGGTCTCGGGAAAGTAATCGGCGCTCTTTTACAAGCTCTCCAATGGAGCCGGTGTAGCCGAGGGGTGGTACTACCGCTGTGCCACGCAAAGCATTAACCGCCGCAGCTCCATCGACGCGTCCTGACTCGTTGTGCCATCCTTCAGCCTTGAAGTCGATCTCCTTCTTGAAGTCGCTAGGCCAGTACATGCGGTTCATCTCAGGTGGCCCACTTCTTTTGATCCTCTCGTCAAGATCATCCTCTGCCGTCTTAATCCACGAACCGTCAAGCTGCTGATCATCGTCTTCTTTCAGATAACTGTCCATCGCTTCTTCGTCGTCTTCTGGAATATCTGTGAATCTGTAACCGGCTGCAATCAGCCGATTGACCTCTTCGACGGGAGTCACTTTGACTGGGACCTCCCCCTTGAATACATTGGTAGGTGATCGACTTGAAGCGGCGACCAAAACATTCTTCCTAGAAGATTTACCATTGGTCGAGTGTGAGAGGAACTGATGCTTCTTATGCTGCTGGTCGCTTGGCGGTCCGAGAACATCTGTTGGTCCAGACGTGACGGCATCCATCGTGCCTGTTGGTGGCGCCACTTTCTTTTTCTCAGTGCGGCCAATTGTGCCCTTAGGACCTGTTTTCCTGACTTTCTTGATGGGAGCAGGCATATCCTTGGCGACTTGCTTCACTGCTTTTGTCGGACCAGACTTTGCGGTGACCGGCCCATGCTTCAGATGCGCCTCGATCTCATCCTCCGTGATATCAGGAATCCATGCGTTGTCGCCGTAGTCATTCATATCTTTCATAATATCTTTACGCAAGCCATTGACTATTTTGTTTGTGCGGCGGCCGAGGTAGGAGGTGAACGAGATCCATTCTCGGCCCTCATTGAAGAAGCTGTTGAAAGCATTGAATACTTTTCTCACATGTGGAAGAGATGAATGGCTTTTAGAAGCCGCCGCATTGTGGAGTTTCTGGTACATGATCTCGAGGTATGCTTTTTCTTCTGGTGACCAGAGTTTGATGGTTTTCTGCTGCTTAGGCTCGCCAACCTTAGTGACAGGCGCGGGTGTATGAGAACTGGTGGGTTCGGCTGGATCCTTCGATTTAGACTTGCTTCTCGTTGCACGGCTTACGACGTCTGCTGGAACCTCTAGCTCATTTGCTGGCTTCTTCTTCTTAGCAGGTCCCCCTTGGCTGTCATTGTTTTTGCGTTTTGTTGCCATCGTCGATCAGTGGTGTGTTGCGCTTGCGTGGGTGTCGAGCGTGTGGTTTATGATTGCTTTGGTGAGTCTCAGTTGAGTTCAGTTGTTCTGGAAAATCTTGTGAAGAGTGCAGTTGCCGATGCGCAGGCTTATCTACCAAGTAGACATTGTCCCAATTCATTCACGGCTCATAGGCATCCCAGGTAGGCCCATGCTTGGCCATTCACCTCAGACTGGAGAGGCACATCACAATGTAAGGATAACAATGAACAAAGGGAAGGAGGCCAAGAAGAAAGGAACTTACAATGGCACTGTCAAATATAATCATAAGTTCAACAATGTTGTGTACACTGTGATGATGTTGCCCTACCATGAACATGATGTGCTGCCTCGGAGAACTTAAATTAGATCACGAGAAAGATTATGCTGGTCATGTTCCGTAGCCGTGGTCGTCATTAAAATTTCGCGAAGTCATATCTTCAGTAGTTGATCTGATTTCCTGAATACGCACACCTCCCTGACCTGGAGCAAGACCGCCCTTGGGATCTCCGCCGCGAACCGGGTTGAGCATCTAGATAGACAAGTTAGCTTCAAACGAACCGCTGTAGGCATACTGAATTTAAATGGGCGCAGCTGTGGGAACAGGATTGTCAGATCCGCCACATGGATATTGATTCTTTCCGTTGCTAAGACAGCAGGGCGATGATCACCATTGCGGCCGCAGGTTTGCGAATCACTTCGTCCATTCACATTTGAGGCGAGACCTTCTACAAATTTCAAGGCTGTAGGAGCCCTTGGAGATTAGCCAAAATGTCTGGAAACTTTGACCACTAAAGACTCGTAGTACGATCGACTGTGAGCCAGACCATTTTTGACCAGCTGTCATTGTTTACCATCGGTCAATAAATATGAGCTAGCGAATTTCTTCGGGCTTAAAAGAGATATGTTAACAAACGCGCTAAGTAGTGCTAAGAAGATGTGTAAGACTACATGTCTAGGTTGGATGGCGTGAAGTCGCGTGAAGTCGCATGTCTAGAGCGGGACGGCACATCGCCTGTCCAAACGAATAGGAATCAACCCAAGTGTCTTGCGGAAGTTGCGTAATGCGAAGAAAGGGGTGTCTTAGTGCTAGATGTGTGTCTTCGATGAATGCTGCGATGACATTGTGAAGATGGCGTGTGGCGACCCCGCTTTCCCGTAGGCAGGAGCGTCTTTCCTCATTGGGATAGACCACTATGACTCTGTTATGCTGCAGGCGCATCTAAATAGTCCTGACCTCTTGAGCTCTCAGGCTTATTTGGGGCTTATGTCCTATTGTGCATTGACCCGCAAGTGAAGATACCCAAGCACCACAATGGCTCTCCCAGCCCTCGACCACCTGATCCTCTTCGTCCCAGTTGATCCAGAAACGAAGCTCCCCAAAGTACCAAGGTTCTTCAAGAAGAACTTCACCCTCACACCGGGAGGCGTCCACGCCGATGGAATAACATCCAACACGCTCATTCTCTTCGCAGACGGCTGCTACATCGAGCTCATCAGCTTCATTGATCCTTCGAAAGCTGACTCGCATTGGTGGGGCCCAGATGCGAATTTTCTCGGCTGGAAAGATTGGTGTCTTACCAACTCTAAGACTCCAGAAGAAAACTATGAGAGCATAAAGGAGACGCACGACAAGCCGGTTCACGGAGGACGAAAGCGCGCGGATGGCGTTGATGTGAAATGGGCGGTCACGTTCCCGAAGGGCGATAGTGGAGGCCAGAAAGTACGAGGGAGGATCCCGTTCTTTTGTCACGACATCACGCAGCGCAGTGTTCGTGTGCCGCTGTCAAAAGAAAACACGACGCATCCGTGTGGTGCATTGGGCATCACGCAGCTCTCAATCATCGTACGAGACCAAGACCTCCTCTACGAGACGAAGAAGGCTTTGGCTTCGCTGCTGGGCGATGGAGCGCCCTCTTTCCAGGCTACGAGGGTGCGGGATGTCGAGGGTCTGGCAGGTGGAGCTAAGATCATCTTGCGTTTACCACATGGCGAGGCGGAGACCGAGAACACTGGCTTCTGGTTTGGGGACATATGTCTGGGTGTCAAGGCGACTGGCGAACATAAGCCTGGGGCGAAAGCGAGGCTAGATCTTGATGCCGAGGATGTGAGAGGCGTGTCGCTCGAGTGGGTTTGAGAGAATACTGCATACCAGTAACTTAAATGATGATCTGTATGTGTACGAGGTTCAGTATTTAGAGCATCATACGACGATAAAAGTCCTACCAAGAAAACATGTCCGAATTCGCTCACTCAGCCATCGACCAATCAGACCATTCTCCACATTAGCCTCGGCAAGGCGCGTTTCACTTCACCTTCCTTCCAACACCACACCACGATAAAGCCATCATGTCAAAACCCTCGCAGCCATACGTAGTTGATCTACAATTTCGCGGCCACGTTGAAGGATTGACCTACCTCGATGATGATTTAAAGCCACTCTGTCGTTACTTTGGTGGCGTGCCATATGCTCTACCTCCGCTCGGTCCATTCCGATTCCAAAAGCCAAGATCGTTGCCAACATGCTATCGCTATGGAACGAGAGTGAATCCAGCACGATTCACTGGGAGCTGTGGCTTGTGTCCGCAGCCTGCTCCGAGGGGCACGAATGGAGAGAATGATGCAGAGTGGGATGAAGACTGCTTGCAAAGCAATGTCTGGGTTCCTGTTGGAGAACCACCTGCTGGAGGTAATTGATCGATACTTGATGGCGTCTAAAATGCTAATGGCTCATCAGGATGGCCGGTACTCTTCTGGATACGTAAGTACACAACCTATCGTATAAACTTGTTCTCGTCTTTGAGGCTTCGCATCTGTATTCCAAATATATATGCTGACAGGATAAAGATGGTGGCTTCCTACAATTCGGTTCCCCCAATGGCCTTGACTTCCGCGCCTTCCTCAGCTCCTCCCCAACCAAATGCATCGTCGTGGCGCCAGCCTATCGCCTCAGTCTCTTTGGCTTTCTCGGATCCTCCACTCTAGCTTCATTATCGGACTTTGACACCAACCCGGGCTTCTGGGACCAACGTATGGCCCTCCAATGGACCTACGAGAATATCAGTTATTTCGGCGGCAACGCATCCAATATTTCCTTAGCCGGCTACTCTGCAGGAAGCCACTCCGTCTTCCATCAACTCGCCTACGACCTAGGTATGCCAGGCAAAAAAGCCATCGTGAAGCGAGCAATGATGCTAAGCAACGGCCCCGGCGTGCAACCCAAAACCCTCGACGAAGCACAAGACCAATACACCTCCCTCCTCGCCGCCCTAAAAATCTCCCTCTCCCTGCCACCTAGAGACCAACTCTCCCTCCTCCGCTCCACACCCGCCAAAACCCTCATCCGCGCCGCCAACGCCCTCAAACTCCACCAATTCCGCGCTGTCACAGACGCGTCGTTCGTCCAGCCCAACCTCATCGCCTCCCTTGCCAACGGGTCTTTCGCGTCCCGTATGAAGGCTCGAAACATGCACCTGCTCATCGGCGAATGCAGCGACGAGCACTTTGTCTACGGGACGTGGCACCCGCCAATTTCAGGCTACGAGAACATGCAGACGCGCCTTGCGGCTGATTACCCGCGGTCTGTGTGCCGCGTGCTCATGCAGCACTACTTCCCCGCGGGAGCCCTACCAGCTAGGTATTCGTCGTGGCAGCAGGCTTTCGGGCATGTATACGCCGACGTGCAGATCCACCACTTGATGCGCGGCATGGTCAAAGAACTCGTCGATGCTGGCGCAGGCGAGCTGGTGCATCGGTACCGGATTGAGTGGCGCGCGGGATGTGTGGATAACGTGCTGCCGAGGGAATGGGGGGTTACGCATACGAGCGATGTGCCGATTTGGTTTTGGGGGAATGGGGCAAAGCTCACGGCGGGTGAGGAGAATGTGATAAAAACGGCGTTTCAGGAGCCGTTCGATCGGTTTCTCAAGGGTGGGGAGATGGGATGGGGAGCGGGGGGCATGGAAGTGCGGACGCTGAAGAGTGATGGGAGGGTAGTTGTTGAGGATGATGGGGCGAGGATGCAAGAGGGAGTAGAGCTTTGGGAGAAGGTGAAGAATATTGGGAAGATGGGGGCGAGGGCGTCGAATTTGTAAAATGAGAAATAGTGCATCAAGTGATTATGGTGAGGATATGGCCATGTGGCGACAGAATATATTTCCATGCAGAAAGTCTGTCTCACCCAGAAGTCCGACACGAAGAGACTCGGTACCTTCCCAATGTGGCAAGTAAATTTCCAAGTGTCGATTGCCGCAATTTTCTATTGAAAGTTAAAACTTTTTTTGAGATAGTGACAGCCTCCAGCCTCTATTTCTTATCATCCCTTTCGCATTACAATCGACACTTGATTTTTTTTACTTGCCAGATTGGGAAGGTACCATCTTTCTCTGAGCGACGCTGCATATTGTTCAACTCATCAAAATTTCATTCCATCATGCTTGCATCAAAGCCGCTATGCATTTCACACATCCAGAATGATATTGCAACAAATCATAGAAACATTCAAATTTGGTATAAGCCACATGATAAAAAACATAAACATATTGTATATAAAATGTCCCCAACACCGCTTTCGCCTGGACACGAAAAACGCCAGGAAAATGCGACAGCTTGATATCAACCCATCCCTCCGTATGACAACTACCCGTGGGCAAAGTCTTTCCGTTCCATTCCGTCCCGTTCCCTTCCACTGTGCGCCCCAGTCTGATATATCGCTAATATGCGTCGGAAGTTGATCGTGAAAGTAAATGTCTAATGTAATCCTCTCTGACTCCTGTCCCATCCATTGTGGAGTAATTCAAACATATGCTGTGGCAGTAGGTGTGGCCATGTCTTCGTCGTCGTCCATGAATTCTTCGATGAAGGCGCTTTCAGCATCTTCGTCGTCTGCTTCGTTGTCACTGGCGTCTTGCATTGTTTCGACTTCGGGCTCGACTGTGCTTGTGTGCGGTGCGAGGTGCAGCGGTGACAAGCTGGTCTGCAGCTCTGGCATGTCGTTATTCAAGTCTTCTGTCATTTCAACGTTGTTCTCGTCTTCGGTGTCGTTGTCGAAGGCCTGGTGGTGTGGGCTTGGTCCGCTTGCACTGATGATCGTGATCGTGCCTGATTCTTCTACAACACCAAATTCCGTCGTCACCGTAATGCTGTCCGGACTCGCCAGAGGAAAGTCACTTCCACTCTGGTTTGGTTCCAAGAAGTTGCTGTCCGAGGCACGATTGTCGAAGCCGGCAACCATGTCTTGTACATACAATGCGGAGAAGAACTCATTCATCGCGCCAGCAAGTTCGTCGGCTTGGCCGCGCTCTTCTCGATCTTTTTCTAGTTTGGCAATAGCGCGAAGTTCTGCTTCTTTCTTGGCTCTAAGCTCGGCTTCGAGGCGGCATTTGGCGCGGACCGCAGGCTTGCGCGTGCAAGTTGGGCAGTGATAATTTACTGTACAGAAGGTGCACGTGCAAGATGGAGATCCTGCAGCACATTGCTAGTTCATGTTAGTAGATCGCCATGAAAGTGAAGGTGGATGACTTACATCGCAGACCAAGACCGCACACTCCGAGCACTCTTTGAGAATGCCGGGACATTGCGGCCTATTGTCTCCTACCGGACGTGGGTACTGGCAGAAGTATGCTCCACACCCTTCCCATTGGACAGGATGCCTTGGATTGCACGGTAATGGAAGCGGATTCGTGATTGAATTTGGTATTTGTGGTCGAGGCGCCTTTTGCATTGCAGTCCACGATTCGGCGAGGCGCCCTCGCACACCAGAGACACTAAACGATCGCGGTCGCGCTGAACTAACAGGTACGAAAGGGAGCGACGAAGTGATGGCGAAAGGGTCGCTCGTTAGCGTTGAGTTGAAGGACGACGTGGTCGACATCTCGATCGAGCTAGATATACTGGACGCAACGAGTATCTGTGATTGCGACATGGGCGTTTCCGACGACTCTGATTCGTTGTCTGCCGTCAGAAACAAATCCTGTTGCGACGCAGTGGGTGTCCGTTCCGGGTCAGGTGTAGAGGACCTGTTGGGATTGAACTCAGGAATGACCAGTCGCTGCGGAGGTTCGTTGTGCGTTCGAACGTGGTCGCGCTCCGTCTGCATATCTCGATATCCGCACTTGCGGACTTTGAGCGCCCTGAAGTCGTGCTCTTTACATATGGGGTTCTTGCACGCTCGACATGATACCTTCCATCTAAAACTGCGGTAGCAATCTTGACACAATCCCCGCAGACAGGTTTGTTGCTGCAAGTCCAAAGAGTCCTGCTTGAGATATGAAAGGATATCTACATCTTCGCCCAGGACATATTCGTACAGCCCGTTGTTCTTCAGTTCGCGAATGTAGTCGACCGGCCGTAACTGGTTGCTGAAGTCTGGATCCTCGAACTGCTTCGTCCGTGGCAATGGTGCTGCTCGTATCTTGTCCGCGCCCCTGCCACCTAATCCGGTACCTAGCACGGCTATACCGCCTCCACCAGAAAATATGGGTTCCAGGCAGCACCAGGACATGTTTAGCTTCGGAGGCTCGCGGTTCGGTTGGAGCCCACCAAGGCCGTTGTTGAGGTTGCCGCCGTCTTCGGAGTCGGAAGAGTCGTCCTCGTTCGCGCTCTCGTACATCAGATTGGGTGATCGTGTTGCGCCGGGAGCCCACCAGAAGCGGTTGTGCTCAGCCTTGTCGCCACCGTTGCGGTCCTCGAGCGAGGAGAAAGACCCAGATACCTGTCCAATTGTGCCACCCAGTGTAGAGCTGTTCCCAAATGCCAGATTCGCAAAGTGTCGTGTCTTTGCCCGCTTCCGTGGTATGGGCCTATTGAATGCACAGCTCGCGCAGAGCGTCTTGCGACAGCCCATGCAGTGCATGCGGACGCTGCACGACTCGCAGCGTTCTAGAATGATATCGCTGCACTGGGAGCACTTGACCTCCTCGACGAAGATGTTGTGGCTCTTCCTTAAGTGCGCGGGCACGTGCTTGCCCTCTCCTTGGAAATGACCGTTCTCTGTGCCCAGTGGCTCGCCGTCCTGTCCGGTTTCTGAAATCTCCCACAGTCTGCCATCGTGGTCGCCCAGGGTCGAAGTGCCCTCGAACGGCCCTATGCGGTTGCTTGACCGCCAGAGCCTGTCAAACGGCACCCATACCTCCATGTTCTGCGGCCCCGCTCTCCCCGCATGGTAGTCTTTCCGCCGAAAGCAGCGTCCTCCGGGGCTCGGACACCACGCCGTGTCCGTCCATATCCCCAATTGGTGGCATATCTCAATGAGCTGGTGCGTCGGGTCGGAGTCGGAGTCTCTCCGGATGAGGGACGAGGGCAGGTACGGTCGTCGGCGGTGGTGGCGGCAGCGGTAGGTGTAGAGGCTCTTGAGCGCGAGGTCCTTTTGTACCCAGGGCGCGTCTTTGAGCGTGTAGGGCTCGAGGAAGGGCACGATGTGGTATTTGATCGAGACGTTCTTGCAGCCGCGTACGGACAGGTGCTGGAGGGTATTTATCCGCGGCGCAAGCACGCTCCCCACCAGCGCGATGCCCGTGACGGCCGTGTTGCAGAGGTCCAGGCTCGTCAGGCGCGTGCCGTTGGGCGCAATGATCTGTTTCAGCAAGGCGTCAAACGAGTAGGCCTTGGAGGCGCGCTCCCTGCTGTCGGGCGTCTCGTTGCCCGGCGAGCCCACAGTGACGGCGGGCTGGGGCAGGCGGAACGAGAGCGTCTTCCATGCCAGCGGGTACTTGCGCAGGAAGGCGCGCAGGTGGCGGGAGGTGTGGTAGAGGTCGAGGAGGGCGACGGTGGGGATCTGGGCCAGCAGCGACTCCAGGACGGGCGGGTAGGACGTGATGACCGTCTCAAACAGGCTGAGGGGCGCATCCTGCCTCTCGGGCTCCTTCCCCGCCCTCGTGGTCGGCGTCGCGGTGCGGGTGAAGACGAGGACGCGGTCGCGGGCGTGTTCTGTGTCCCAGAAGAGGTCCGTCTGGCTCTGCTGTTGCGTGCTCATGCTGGCCAGTGGCGGGTCTGGCAGTTGGAGGCTCTTGGCCAGGTCAGGCCCTACAAGGCAGTCTTGTCGAACGAGACGGCAGGGAAACATGCAATCGAGACATGCAGACTGCAAAGGAGAGGACGAGGCGGCTGCAGCGCCGGCAGCAGTGTCGGAGTCGTGGTACGGGCGGGAGAAGCGAGGTGGTCGCGTGTGTGCCTAGGTGGAGGTGGATGGTTGATAGCCACCCCCAAGCCCTCGCCTGCAGGGAGCGCGACACAAGGCGTTGGCGTGCGCATCGGCCTGCCGTCGTCCGCCCAGGTCCTTCACGCCTCACCGCCGCCTATTGCGATGCAACCTTAATTCCCGCAGATCCCTTATTGCTCTGGTTATCGAAGCCTGCCTGTTTGGGCGACACCCTCACCGGTTGCAGCTTCCGTGCTGGAGGAATGCACGTGTCGCCCGCCCTATCAGACGCCGGCACATCACAGTGATTGACTTCACAATACACTTCATCGCGCGTCTCAGGTGCGACACGTAGCTTTCGCGCCGCCAATCCATCGATGGCACTTGTTGGCGCACGTGAGCCATCATTTCCAAGAAGAAAAACTGTGACTGGCAAAACGCGCTTACTATCTGTACTACATTGACCATCGTCAGCCAGCAATTACCTATCCTACCCCTTGCTAAACTCAATTGACCTTCGCCACGCGCCGCGGCCGGGATATCTCTCGTTCCAGAAGACTGCAGTCCGGAAGTCAAAACGCCAAAACTCCCCGCTAAAGAACAAGGACCCTTGGCCCAACTATGCCACACTAAGAAATGCTGCAGCTGCATATGCAGGTCGGCTTTAGTATGCTGTTGAAGCAGTAGGACGACCCTGCCATGTCCCGAACATCGAGGTGCTCAAAATACCCAATTGCCCTCCAGGTCCCTATCTTCGAGTCCATCAAAGAGCACAATGTCCCAGTCAAGATCCACGTCGTGTCCTTCCTCCATAGGCGGCCACAGCGCATTACTAACAAAAGAAAAAACTGGTAGATGCTGACCAGTGGCTGTAGCGTTCATCTTTTTGCCCGTCTCTGAGTCGAGATCGAAGTTGGGTCTCACAGGCAGCTTCTTGTAGTCGAACTCAATGGTACCGAAGAAAGGGATTGTCAGTCGAGCTTTGCCAGCAGGTTGTCTGCTTGGGTCAAGCGAAGACAGCATCTTCTTGAGCACGATGGCGCTGCGTGCGGCAATCTTCTCTCGCTGACTCGCCTTGGACAGCTTCTCCATCTCACCAATGAGGCGGCAAAGCATGGCGAAGTCCGTACCCTTCATCTTCTGCACCTCGCTCTTCTCCTTGGTCCCCAGCTCAATCACAATGTCCAACGTCAGTGTTACTGCGGCGATGAACACGCCAATCTCGGCGAATCGACAGCATGCCTGGGTTATGTTTGCATTGCGCAGAGCGAACCACCGCATAAGCATGTTCCGGCTGGCTTGCAGAGCTGTGACCTTGGAATATTCGTACCGGCCATCTCTGGGAGCCCGCAAGAGGTACGGCAAGTGAATGAAGACCTTCATCTCAAAGTGCCACATTTGCACCATCAATCTTTCTAGCGTCGCGTTGGACTCCGGGGATCGCGCAGTCGAAGGTATGTTTGGTACTTCCCAGAAGTCTTTCGGCATACCTTTCATGCTGGCCTCCAGCTTCTCGTCGAGCGCGAGAGCGGAGGCGTACCCTTGGGGCGAAATATCTCGGTCAAGTTCGGCAACCTGCCTTGCCAGCTTGTTGATATTGGACCTGTGATGTATTTGTAGGTCGGCATCTGCTGGAACCGGGTAGTCGTCTGATGCGAATGGAAGGCGCAGGTGCACGCCAATATACCTATCCAGATCAACATAGAGGCGCCATATCATCTTTGCGTTGGTGATTGCTGGAACCGGTGGACTCAGGTCTGGTTGCGCGATGATGCGGTGGAACCCCATGAGGTGAGCCAAATTCAAACCTCGTCGGACGATGAGCCATGCTTGCCTTAGATTCGCAGAGTTCATGTGAAAGAGCGCAAGCAGCAAGAGTGTTTCGAGGCCATGGAGAGTCAGCATAAGTTCGTCCGAGGAAGTGATCAGGGTGGTGACGTTGGCAACGTAGTTCTGCATGGTCGCATCCAGAGACCAAATATTGGCCAAGCGAGACTGATCGAACTCGGGTGGTAGGGAGTTGATGCATATGGCCAGATGAAGCAATGTTCGAGCTACGATAATGGCCCGCTCTCGGCCAATGGCTGCCATGTCCAAAGCATACGACTGAGCATCTCTGTTGACATAAATATCGCGAGAGGCCTTGTATATGCCGTCCAGGATCATCCACCCATTCGAAGATTCAAAGATGATGTCTGCATCATGCTGCGATGGTAATAGAGCCGCCAGCGACCGCTGTATAGGGTCACAATTTGGATTTGGTGCATCCTCCAGCTTGCGTGGTAATGCGCGAATGGAGGGGGCAGACGTCCAATTTTGCGCGCCAAGCTGTCATCGTAAGCAACACGATATACAGAATGATTGCAAACTACTTACAATGCCGTCTCCTAGTGAGGAGATACTCTGTGCGTCGAAGGGAATCTTGGGCAGCCCGGGAAGTGACTCTTTGTCACTTGATTCCACGAGGGTGGGACTGTTTGGCACTTCTGCTGCTAGGTTTGCCAGAGAGCTCTTTCGACAGACGAATTTCTCAAAAAGCTGTTCGAGTTTGCATAGTCGCTCCCCAATGTGCAACGAGCAAGTATTATTTTGGTCTACCTTTTCAGGCCCAAAACTGGTGATTGAGCTGGCATCGACCGAGTTGGCTGGCTCAACCTTGCGTTTCTTGCCTAGTTGGAGTTGTTAGTATAATGCTACATCTCGACACACTTACTATCTCGGGGATTGATCTCACATTCCCAGCACGCCCGGCGCATCCCCTTCATAGGCCTCTTTTTGGTCACCTCAACCTGATCCATGATGCCAGAATAAAACGTCCGACTAATAGCAGACTCTACTTAAGTCGTTTCACTGTTTGTTGATCGATGCATTCCACCTAAAGAGAGACATGGTGCTTTCATAGTGGGGTGAAGGTGCACAGTTGCGAGGCGACTTGCTGTTGCGGTGTCAGCCGGTCGTTGTTCGGCCGGCCTTTCGTCCGCATGCATCGGCGGGCTAAGTTAACCGCGGGATGGGTCCCCCGGCAACTTCGTAACCAGATCAGCATTTGTAAAAGAGGGTTGATCTGGGGCCGAACACTGCCGATACTAAAAGCATGCAAATGTCAGGTCTCGTCGCTCGATAAAGGAGCCGTCCCCTCATTGCTTGCATCTCTACAAGCGCAGGTTTGGTAGGACGACGTCTGCTCGGCCTGGAACGATAGTAACCCCGGTTTGAGACAAGATTACTCTCGCTCTCACTATCTCCGCTTCGCACGTAATCCGTACAAAAGGTGCCTTGCGTAAGTACAGTGGATGCTTCTGTCAGCACATCCAATTTGCCTTCTTCAATGGATTTTGAACTTTTGATCAGTGGCGTTTCGGACCGCATCGGTGCCCAAGTCTTGGAGCAAGCGCTCCGTACTCTATCGATCTCGTGCATAATTGCGCTGTCTCGAAGACCATTACCTGGGCTTGGCTGCTATGCGAACCTGGAAGTAGTGGTACTGAAAGACTTCACGAAATATTCGGAAGAGGTGATTTGCCAAGTTGTCTGGAGCAGATGGCTGCATATGGTAAACGAAAGTTGGCGCGGCCGCCCAATGACTGCTGATGCACAAAGGTGTATGACAACAACCGCCGGGGACCCAATGCTTGAGCTTCAGTATCCAAAAGCTTTTGCCAATGCTTACACGCCCACTTTATCAGACGGCAAGCGGTTCCGATACCTACATCTGACAGGCGCGATAGTAGAACGTAATCAAGCGAGAGCGCTGTGGCTGAAGAGCAATGTAAGGAAAATGAAGGTATGTTGGATTTCTTTGATTGGAAGGGACTTTCATGGTATTCGGCTAGCGACCCGGCCATTGACACCACATGGGGCCAAGGAGAGCTACAAATGATCGACTTCGCGGAGGACTCGGTGGTAACTGGCCGACGGGACACAATCATCGCACGTCCTGGCATGGTAGTCAAGCGGGGCTCCTGAAGTGGGGAATTCTCGGTAATGCTGG
The DNA here is from genome assembly GCA_022559985.1 of Parastagonospora avenae f. sp. tritici 18332-5. Taxonomy (NCBI): domain Eukaryota; kingdom Fungi; phylum Ascomycota; class Dothideomycetes; order Pleosporales; family Phaeosphaeriaceae; genus Parastagonospora; species Parastagonospora avenae. The sequence continues at coordinate 81,142 of JAFJTR010000035.1, forward strand.
CAGGCACTTCGGGGTCATTCATCAGGTCAGATGAGCTCGCGCTTGCTCTCATTGATGCAGTGATACATGGCAGCGAATTACTGCTGTTACCCTCGATGCTGGTGTGACGTGGTCGCGAACTTGTGGCAGCTATGGGTGACAAGCACTGATTGCGTTGTGGCCAATAATACTGCGGTGCGAGCAGAATACACGCAATGAGTTTTATCGTCAGTCTACTGAGAAACGGGCGTTGTGGTCAGGCCGGCGGAGGGAAATTGTCTTTGCAGTCGTGAATGTTGGATCTCAATTTCCACATTGTGCATGTTGGTATCGTCCGAACTCCATTCTGAGGCATCCCTAAGCGTACATATCGTCATACTCGCCATCTTCATCGTCCTCTACTGGTGGCGGTGGCTGCTTCTTCTTCAGCAGCTCCTTGCGATCAAGCGGGCAGGTGGAGTTAAGCTTCAGCCACGGCCGTATGCAGTCCAAGTCAAAGTAGTGATCCTTATGGCAGGGGAGCTGAACTACGAGCGGATACTGGTCTTTTCGCAATACGAGTTAGCGAACGTGTTGATGCATCTTTCGTCCGCAGGATACCAGCTCACCTTCAAGGAACGGATTGACGCAAATGGGGCAGGTGTCGGTAGACTTCAGGCTCTTCTTAGGCACGCGCTCCAGCTCGTCCAGAAAAGTGTCAGGTACGCCTTTGAGCTCGGTTGGAGGATCATCGGCGTTCTGGCGTAGCACTTCGATCATGTTGGCGAGCAAATCATTCTCGCCGCTACCCTCCTCATACGCAGGTCGTCCGCGCATCAGTTCGAACGCGTTGGCGAGCAGCCTGAATGCCGCCGACATGTTTTCAGGCTGGGGCACCGCATTTGCATTTGTATGCGCCTGCGGATCAGAGGTGTCTACAAGTTCCAGCTGCGAAAAGAAAGTCGATAAGTCGGGGCGGCGAGCAGAAGGTTGCGACTTGTCATCCTTGTCGGAGATGTTGTGTTCAACTGGGCTATGTTAATCGTAAATTCTGATCACAGTGACGTGACTCGCCTTCGTAGCCGGACATGTTGGCGATTGGTAAGGTGTGCAATTGCGAAATACAAATTGTGAGCTCGGCCGATTGTTTATGAAGCCACAGACGGCGTCGTCATGGTTGGTGCCTGTCTACGCGACGCGGAAGAAGCGATGGAGGGGCAACTGTGGCGTGCATGAGTGGCTGTGCTCTCAGACCCGCCCACCTGCGACCGTCCAGTTTCCAGACCACTGCGATGCAAATCAGCGAGCCTAGACTACGCGGTAGTCTAGTTTTACTCCACTACCTGGATACCAGTACTACGCGTATTGTGCGACGCGTCCAGAGGATCCACATGCAACTTCCTGAGGGCAGTCAGCGTGCTCTGTTGCGCATGCAGCCGCCTGACTTACCGCAACTGCGATCAGCCTTGGTCACGTCTAAGGTGTAGTCTATCAGCCTCGCAACCTGAGCCATCAACTCTGTAGGCATACTGTCTAAGGTTCGCAAAAGGAATTTGCCCACAAAGAAAGCGCGCGGCTTGCGGTTGGCTGCGACACTACACAGCCCCAGAACGTCACCCACAGCGGATCGTCTCCACTGGCATGTGCCAACTTACAATCGACCTCCTGACAGAAGCGTACAAACATTCAAAAGGAGGCGCAGCTCCAGTATGAGTTAAAGGCATGTACAAGAGGGCAGGGCAACCTCTGTGAAACCACTAAACGACTTTGTCACATTCTGCGACTCACTCCACACAACGTTGTCATACAGCACTTTAAAAACAGAACCTCCCCACCACTTCCGCAGTCCTCTCACTCAACACCCATGTCACTACTTGTCATGTCTACCGGAACAGATTCACCCCCGTCGAAAGACAAATTATCACCGTCCTGGATTCGCCGTGCTTCGGTTTCCTTTAGGAGAAAGTCCGTTCAAGATGCTGATTCGCGACCTTCAACCTCGAACGGCCTGCTATCACCTCGCCCAACATCCAGCAGAACCAACAGTGACGAAGCGCAACGAGAGCGCTCGAAGAGCCCCGACAGCCGCACCTCTTTCCGCAACGTCGTGAGCCGCCTGCGCTCATCCTCAAGCGCCAGCTCCCTTGGCGGCAAAGTCGACGACACCGACATCCACGACTGGTTCCAAGGCTTCCGCCGCTACAACCAACTCGTCACCACCCAGTTCTCCGCAGCTCCATCCTACGCCGCCCAGGATCTCACCAAAGCCACCAAAACACTCACCAAGAACTGCGGCGGCCAGCTGATCCACGGCTTACCCGAGGCCGCCTTCGACTTCAGCCTCCTCTGGTGTCCCGCCGCCCAACTAACCCGCCGCGAGTCCACCGCACCAACCTGGAGCTGGACCGCATACACAGGCCAAGTCATATTTCCCTTCGACCCAACAACCTGCCCCGACCTCACCCGCACATCCAAGTCCGAAGGCGCGCTATTTCGCAGCGAAATCACAAACTTCCACATCGGCCCCGCATCCACCCCATACACCATCCGCCGCGAAAAGAACACATCCATGCGCTTAACTTTCCCCCCGTATTTCCACGCCCCGCGCGGCTCAGACGCTACCGTGCAGTCAGACACGCTGCGCTTCACCGCCGCGACGATCCCCGCGGATGGCTTCAGTTCAGAGCAAATGGAATACAGGCGCAAAAACATCCCCGTGTGCCACCTTCTCGACGACAAATCCCAGCATTGCGGCGTCCTGATGGCATATCATGACTGTATCGCCGCGCCCAGCTCCCAGGGCCCGTTCGAATTCGTCGCGCTCTCGCGCAATTTGCGACGTGAAGCCAGTCCGCATACGCGGCGGCCGGCGAATCCGACGATTCATCCGCCGGGCACGCCGATTTGGGATGGTGAGGGGTTTGTGTGGGACGAGGCGGTTGTAGATTTCGATGAGGATGTGTTTGGCGAGGGGGAGTGGACGATGCTGAATGTCATGTTGATCAAGTGGGTGGGGGAGCATGCGGAGCGGGTGGCGGTTGGGCGGATACATGAGGATGCGTGGGCAGCGGGGGAGCCTGTCAGGAGGGAGATTGTGCTGCGATAGGGTGTTGGTGTGCATTGGGCGGTTTCTTTTCTTTTGGTTTGGTTTGATACCCTGGGTAGCAGATATGAGGTGTAATATGTACAACAATCCCCAAACTTTTCGTCACGAATGCAGAACATGAGACTGACTCAAATGCATATGCTTCTTCAATTGGATTTATCCTATCCTATCTAATGCAGGTAGGTACTCAAGCTGGCTAAAACCCGTCATTTGAGCTACCACATCTCTAACAAATCATTCAAATGTTTTAACGCCTGTGCTATGCTAATGTACGCTAAACTGCAGATATAACCCAGACTCCGTGCCATGTCTATGTCATGTCATGATGAAAGGAGATGACATAAAAGAGACGGAAACTGGGAGATGTATGCGTTATGTTCGCGCTCCTGTATCCTATGTTTCCTGTATGCGCCGTAAGTAGGGAAGAAATGTTTGAATGCAAGTTCCGTCGCTTTGTTATTGTGCTTTCGCAAAATGCCTCCTGATGAGTTTGGTACTTTGGACGATCATCCAGTAGTGATGCTGGGATGTAGACGTGCGACCTGCTCTGCACCAGCTGTAGCTTCGATTTCCGCAATTGTGGAACAACGCTTAGCCGAATCTGTTTTCGCACCCTGGGCATCCGCCATTCTTTGCTCTTCCTCTAGCTTCATCTCATCGTTTGCGTTGTCTTGTCCAGTTATGACGCCTTTCAAGATAACTTCCAGATCTGCGAGACGCACGGGCTTGATGAGGAAGAGGTTGATGCCGCTCGAGTTTGCTTCTTGTTGAATTTCAGAGTCGGCTACACCAGTAAGCGCAATGATAGTAACTTTGGGTAGATTGTTCCGGATTTCGTGTGCGCGAATCGCTCTCGTCGCCTCGAGGCCATCCATGACAGGCATATTGATGTCCATCAGGACAACATCGATGCGCGAGAAATCGTCGGCGGCATGGGGATGACCAGTGCCCGATTGTTCGGGCGTCTGAGCTGCTTTGTATGCCTCGAGTGCCTCAAGACCATTGACAGCAAGAACGTGTCGATGGCCCAGCTTGTCCACAAATGTCCGCAAGAGACGAAGGTTAATCGGATTGTCATCGACAGCGAGGCAGTTGAGCGCTCGTGTCGGTTTCGCGTATATCGACTTCTTCAGAGATACAGGAGCCACATGGCGGACCTCGGGTGCACTAGACACCGATGAAAGCGGTGGCCGGGGCGGACCAAGATCATCAGTGTGGACGCGGGAACTCTGTGGCCGCTTGTTCTCACTCGCTTCTTCCTTGAGGCTGAGTTGTGAGACCTTGAGTAGAGCATTATCGCTCTCTGTCGCCTTTACCAACGTGCGGTTGGCATTTCGATCCAGACATGACGAAAGAGCCTTTGCGAATTTATGCGGCCCGACAGGCTGACCGATGCACTCAAAAGTGATACCAGGTACAGTGATCGCCGTGGTTGACTGTGCAGATGCTGCCCCTTGGCAAATGACGATGACTGGCGCCGTCGAAGCTGTCGCGGGGTCCTTGCTATGCTGGGCTCGGAGCCACTTTGCGCAAGTCTCTGTCGCCACCACTAGGTCTGGATACTCATTGTTGTCGCTTCTTTCCATACCGAACCAGTCGGTACAGAGACCATCCAGCGCTTTTAACGACATCTTGGTAGCTGTCTTGTTCTTCAGGTCCTTCACAAAGTATTCTTTTTCTTCATCAAACCCGACGAAGCGCACCTTCATGCCCTTTGTACGCTTGGTGACCTCTCGCAGTTGCTTCTCTTTCTCTTGCTCCGATCCAGTAGCACAGAAGGTCGGCGACATGCTCGAGTTCTTCAATGGACATGTGACCGCAAATTTCGTCCCCCGGCCCCTCTCGCTCCTGACCTCGACCTCACCACCTAGAGACTCAACGATCTGCTTGACGATGGATAAACCTAATCCAGTGCCTTGGCTGAGCGGATTCTCCTGGGCGAAGGAATGGAACAGTCGGTTGTTCACATAGTCCTCAGACATGCCAATGCCTGAATCGGTCACAGTGAATCGGAACTCGCAGCACTCCTCTGCTTTGCTTCGCATTGGCTTCACTTCCAGCTTAACCTTAATATAGCCGGCCGGTGTGTATTTCAGGCTGTTGCCGAACAGATTCATGATGACACGTCGCCAAGCACCCGGCTGTGTGCGGAAAACGTAGTTGTCGCAAGGGTTGATGTCAAGTATAACGGAGATGGCAAGCTTTTCGGACTTGTGTGAGGAGATTTCATAACTCTGTGCAGAGGTGCGCTGATAAGTGTACCCTGCGAAAACACTCTCCACGACATCCTCGGTCAGAACGCTCATGTCGACATCGTTGATCAAGGTCATGATGTCGTTTGTGTGAGCATGGCCTGGCGTAATCATGTGCTTGGTACTCTGAGTCCGCTTCTTCTGACGCTTCGATGCGCCTCGAGTTAGATTATTGATCTTGGCAAAATCCAGCACCTAGATATCTTAGTGAGTGGTTTAGGGCAATGAGCAGCCTTGCTTACGTGATTGATTGTCTCCAGCAAGGTCTTTCCGCAAGTCTCGATGGTAGCAACATGGGACACTTGCTGGGTGTCGATGTCCGAATCTTTAAGGAGATCGGTCATGCCGAGTATGCCGTGCAAGGGCGAGCGAAGCTCATGACTTATGGAAGAGATAAAGTCTGCTTTGGCGGAGTCTGCCAACTTCATGTCTAGTCTAGCCACCTCGGCCATGGCGGAATTGCTAAAGGCTGCCAAGTAACTCAGGTCCTGCTCGTTGGTGAAGACTCGCATGGGATCGGAGGTCCAGATGAAAGCAGTAGCAAACCATCGATCGCGATGGGAGTCCCACAGCGGGTAGAGAACCAGGCTTCGGGCGCTTGGGAAAACAGTGCGCAGGTAGTTTTCGTCGTCACAACTTCGCGTAGACTCTGTTTTCTTAGATATGGTGAAAGGAAAGCCGTCGCACATCTCGATATCGCCAGCGCCGCCATCAGAGGGTGAATTGACGGGCGGCGAACTAGCGTCGTCGTCTAGATTGAATATCTGACCATGTGGGTACAGACGCAGGAGGTGGCGCAGTACGCTCTCAGACATTGAAGTTTCTGTTGTCGAAGGCGACTGAGGTTCGCGGCTACTCTTGCAGAGAGCCGCGCCTAGAATACTGCAAGGCTTGTCGGGCTCGGGTAGAGACTCTGAGAAGTCATCGTCGACGAGTCCGCCAAAGGTACTGATCTTGGCATCGAAAAAGACGGCGCCTTCGGCTTCGGTTGCGTCGACAATCATGTTGGCTGCCCGGCCGAAAGCTGCCATGATCTCAGGCGCAATCCGATCCTTCTGGTCGTTGATGGTCGATATCGAGGTCTTGGTCACCACATCTGGTCGGATCTCAGGCATGGCTTCGGTCGCTGGCGTGACAACGTTGCTAGCAGGATGTACGCTGGATGGCGAGGTGAGATTTGGACTCGTAACGCTGAGTACACTGGACTGGGCGCTGTTCACTCCACTGCTGACTGACTGCTCCACGGGATTGTTGATGGTCACCTGGGGTCGCTGCTGCTGCTGCTGCTGCTGCTGCTGCTGCTGTTGTTGTGCTGCATTGACATCCGGCACGCCCAGAGGTGTAGGCTGGTCGTTTGACTCCCACGGATCCGACCACCAGTTCTCCAGCCCACTCTTTCCCTCGGCGAATGATCCCAAGCTCTTGACCATGATCTTGCCCCTGCGCTGATCTTCTGTTGCCCTAGACATCTCTAGATGGCGCATCACGGTGCCCGCCATGTCCTTCAGAAAGTTCAGCTCTCCAGGTTGTAGTCCATCCCGGGGTTTGTCGTCGAGGACGCAGTACGTTCCAATGCTGTGACCGCTGGGGCTGCGAATGGGGACGCCAGCGTAGAAGCGCGAGTACGGGGGACCGACGACGAATGGGTAGTCCTTGAAACGGGTGTCCTTGGTCAGGTCATTCACGACCAGCGACGGATGGTTGCCAAAGGCCTCGATTGGCACGCACGAATTCTCCCAGCGCAGGTTGACGGTGTAATTGCAGAGGCTCTGCTCTTTGGGGAAGATGGTGCTGCCCCAGCAAAGCTTGTCCTCGCTCTTCTCGGCGGCGCCCGTGTACAGACATAGTGTCTTGGTCGCCTCGGCCAGCAGATAGCAGTTGCGCCGGTCGAAGAAGGAGATCAGGCATCGTCGGGCATTCAGGCGGAGGGCGCCCAGTTGGGCAAAGGCAGTCAGCGCCTTGTCTTCGGGTGCTCGTGGTGGGCGCTCGCCGTCGGAGGGTGTGGGCGACGCGGGCAGCGTTGGGGGGACTTCATGGACTGGAGACTGCGTGGGGTGGCGGCTGAGAGACAAGTCTGGCTTGGGCCGCTGCGAATAGTATCTGCACGCTGAGAATGAGCCTTATTCTGTTCGCAGGGTTATGCAGTCAGACAGTGGGTCGAAGACACGTACAGGTAAAAGTCTCGCTCGCGAATGACTGCTTGGTCCTCCATCTTCTTGCGTGCCCTCGCTGGCGGCAGCCGTGAATTTGGTGTTTCGAGACGGTCGGCCATGCTGGCGACGACGGACTAGACAAACTAATCAAGCAGGCGGTGGCGGCGGCAGCTGGCTGGGACCATGCCTTGGGCGACGCCGAAAACAGCTCGAGGCTTTGCAACCCCAGGGTCTTTCGCAATCTGGTTCACCGTTACGACACGGCTGTCCGACCGTCAGCGGCACTAACGGCACGAAGCTGTTTGTTAAGTGGAGGAGCGGCCAAATTCACAAGTCTAGCGTCTTCTAAGGGAAGTGCGGCGTTCACTGGCGCAGAAAGCGTCTTCAGGGTCCAGTTCCAGGCCTGCACTTCACAACAAGAGACTGCAAGGAGAGCAAAGACGGGCAACGAGCAAGCAAGAGACGGTGAACAGCACTGAGGTCTTACGATTTGAGGGCTGGGCAGGATCCCCCCTGTGGCGCCGATCAGATAGATAGCATGGCCCGGGGCCGAGCAAATTTCCCAGCCCAAGCACCGAAAGGCTCACAGGGCCGCCGCAGATCATAGCCGTATCTGCGTGCGATGCGACATGTTTGTTCGTGGTGTTGTGCACCGCTTCAGATCGCGCCCGGGATGTGCCCCCCCCCCCCCCATGGAAGGCTTATTAGCCGAGACGGTGCCCCTCGCCTGCCCCGCCACTGCCCGCTAACCACCGATATGCTCCGACTCAATTCGTCGCCAGTATCGCACACTCTCACTGCACTCTCGGATTGGTCGACGAATTATGATTGGATCCCTGCATTAATCTAGGAAGTACCGGCCGACCACAACACTTCAGCTGCGAACATCGGGTCAACTCTGCTTGGGCATCTTCAACTTCAACATGGGCCGACTCTTCACGGTAGCAACATGCAGTCTCAACCAGTGGGTGATGGACTGGGAGGGCAATCGAAAGAGGATAGTAGAGTCGATACAAATGGCCAAAGAACGCGGTGCCCGATTTCGAACAGGCCCGGAACTCGAAATCACCAGCTATGGCTTGCTTGATCACTGGTAGGACACTACCCAATACTTGGAAGAGGTTGCTAACATTTTGTAGTACGTCCTTCCGTCTGCCTCATGCACCACGACTATTTATCATTTATATCTTGCACAAAAGTGCTATGACTGACTCTGGCAGTTCTCGAATCCGACACCTACCTCCATGCCTGGGAGCAGATGGCCATCATCATGGCCGACACTTCGCTCCATGGCATCGTCTGCGATATTGGCATGCCAATCATGCACCGCAATAATCGCTTCAACTGTAGGGTCATCATCTTGGATGGCCGAATCCTCTTCATCCGCGCCAAACTGTTCCTTGCCAATGATGGAAACTACCGCGAGAACCGCCACTTCATCCCTTGGGGACGCCCACAGCATGTCGAGGATTACTACCTTCCCCAGATGATCCAAAAGTTGCAAGGAACCAAGAAAGTCCCCATCGGTGACATGGTTCTGAGCACACCAGATACTTGTCTTGGCTTCGAGACGTGCGAAGAGCTGTTTACACCCCAATCGCCTCACATCGACATGTCGCTGAATGGTGTCGAAGTCATCACCAATTCGTCGGGCTCCCACCACTCTCTCCGAAAACTCAAGACAAGGCTAAGCTTAATCACTGAAGCTACCAGGAAATGCGGCGGTGTATATCTCTACAGCAACCTTCAGGGAGGTGATGGTGACCGACTGCTCTACGACGGCGGCAGCATGATTGTGGTAAATGGCGAGGTTGTCGCGCAGGGTAGTCAATTCAGTCTCAACGACGTCGAGGTCGTGACAGCGACCATCGATATTGAAGAAGTCCGCGCATACCGAAGTTGCATCAGTCGAGGTCATCAGAGCATCAACGCGCCGACGTACGAGAGACATGAGACTGACTTTAGCCTTGGACTGCCAGACTCAGAACTGGACCTCAGCATATCGCCTACTCCTCGCGTTGAGATAAGAATACACCGGCCCGAGGAGGAGATTATGCTCTCCGCGTCGTGCTGGCTGTGGGACTACTTGAGACGAAGCGGCGCCGGTGTGTTCGCCTCCAGCTATTGATAAAGGCAACACTAACTTCAAATAGCTGGTTTCCTCATTCCCCTATCCGGTGGCTTAGACAGTTGCAGTACAGCAACGCTAGTCTATTCTATGTCGGTCCAAATATGCAAAGCGCTGGAGCAAGGCAACGAGCAAGTCAAAGCAGACGTCCAGCGAATTGCCGGCGTCTACGAGGCAGAAGGATGGCTGCCCAAGTCCCCTCAAGAGCTCACCTCCCGACTCCTGTGAGCTTCCCACTGCACTTCTCCTCAACCTCTGTACTAACTCTCCAGCGAAACCGTCTTCATGGGCATGAAAGAGCAATCCAGCACCGAAACGCGCACCCGCGCCGCCGACCTTTCCACCGCCATCGGCAGCAAACATATTGACATGAATATCGACGCCATGTTCCACGCCTTCCGCGACACCTTTGCCGCCTCCACATCCTTCACCCCCAACTTCCGCAGCGCCGGCGGCACGCCCGCCGAGAACCTCGCGCTCCAGAACATTCAAGCCCGCTCCCGCATGGTCACCGCCTACCTCTACGCGCAGCTCCTGCCCACCGTGCGCCAGCGCCCCGGCGGCGGCGGCCTACTCGTCCTGGGCTCCGGCAACGTCGACGAGTGTCTGCGCGGCTACCTGACGAAATACGACTGCTCGAGCGCAGACATCAATCCCATCGGCGGGATATCCAAAACCGACCTCAAAGCCTTTTTAACGTGGGCGAGCACACATCTCTCCCTGCCCATTCTCACATCCTTCGTCGAAGCAACCCCCACCGCCGAACTCGAGCCCATCACAGAAGAATACACGCAGTCCGACGAGGCAGACATGGGCATGACTTACTCCGAACTCAGCATCTTCGGGCGCCTGCGCAAGGAGCGCAAACTCGGCCCATTCGGCATGTGGCAGGCGCTCGTGTTCCAGTGGAAAGACGCCTTCACGCCACGCGAGGTCGCGGATAAAGTTAAGAGGTTCTACCACTATTGGGCGATCAATCGCCATAAGATGACGGTTATGACGCCGAGCTTGCATATGGAGGACTACTCGCCCGATGATAATCGCTTCGATTTGAGGCCGTTTTGCTATTTTCCGTTTTATCGCAGTTGGAGCTTTAGGATGATTGATGAGGGGGTCGAGAGGTTGGAGAGGGCGGGGAGGGGGGTGGATTGAGTGTGTATATCGTGGGGGAGATGTGGGCGCGAAGGCTGTAGATATATGAAGCAACATATTGCACCAAAAACCTTGAGCATCAAGGTTATAGTCAAGTAAAGCACATGTTGATTGCGGTAATGACTGTGTAGGTGTTCTTTATTGTGTGGTATATGTGATGTGACGATTCAAAAAAAAAAAGTCGAGGCAGCGAACATACTATACAAAAATCCTCATTCCTCTCACGTCATAGCTTCAGCGTACGCCCATATCCAATCCCATTCCATTCTGAATCTCAAAGGCGTACTCCTTGAATACCCATGAGTAGTACCTATCTACTGTGGGATGCCATCCTTCTTGATCTGGCTAAGCATCTTTCCCATAGCCGGGCCCATGACGACAAAAGCCTCGGCAACAAGAACATGCGAGACAACCAAGAGCATACCCATGATGATAAAGAAGCCCTTGACGAAAAGCTTGATAAGACGACGACGCGCCTCCCAGTTGAAGCTGCGCCACGCCTCCAAGAAGCTGACCTTTCCAGTGCCGCCCATCATCTGGCTGACGACCTTGCCGCCAAAAGTGCGGTCGAAGGGAACGATTGTGTCCTCGTCCTCGGGGAGGATGGAAGCCTCGATGCGGACGAGAGTGACGTTGGCGGGAAGGCAGAGGAAGAGGGTGCAAGTGATGGCGAAGACAACGGTGATGAGCATGCGCGCGGCGAGGCAGGCGACCTGCTTGCCGCTGTACTCGGCGACGTTCTCTCCGTCAAGCTTGTGCAGTCCCATGAGCATCGCAACGCCGATGGTAAGGTAGAGGCTGATAGTGGGCATGGCAGACTCGATGGCGGCGGGGAGAGCGAGCGTCTTCCAGCTGGCCTTGCTCGGCAGGCGCTGCATGAACGACTTCTCAATGGGCAGCGAAACGACCTTGTGTGTCCATGCGGCGTGTACATTTGCAACTGCTGCACCGCTGAGGGCGGCGACAACGATGCCTTGGCCGGGGACAAGGGGAAGCGCGGCGGACAGGAAGGTCGATACGAGGCTGAACAGGATGGCATGGACAACGTGGATCCTGTAGCCACGGAAGCGGGCGAAGCGGCCAGCGTGAGCGGCGAGGTGCTTGATAGTGCCGCGAATGGACGAGGTGATGGGCTTCTGGTTGACGAGAGTGATGGTAGGGCCGTTCTCAAGCAGTCCCTCCTTCTCTTCCTTGTCTGCGACTTCGTGGCTAGAGGGGGAGACGGTGATGGCGGCGACGGGAGACTCAACCATGCAGAGCGTGGTGATGACTTGGTTGATCATGTAGGAGACCTAGCAGTTCTATTAGAATTTGCGCTCTTCCCGTGCATCGATATATAACATACCATGGTCACGCCTACAAGCGCAATCCAGACGCTCACATAGAGCAGAACGACTCCCCATGTCGGAATCTCGACTTCTACTAGCCCTGTGGACGGGTCCTGGTTCGTGTACGCGGCGCGCTTGACATAGGCCACCGTGTTGGGGTGTGTAAGCCCGCGGCGGGCGAGGTCAGCAAACATAATTGCCACCGGGGTGATGGGTTGTAAAGTGTGGTTGTGACAAAAGAACAGTCGAAAGTAAGTAGGGTATGAAAAGGAAGTTGTAAAAAGAGTTGTGTCGAAAGTAAGAAAGAAGTACAAAGTGTCGTGAAGGACGCCTGGCACGACGTTCGTCCGTTGAGTGAGCGGCAAAGGAGGCACAGAAGTCCGACTGGAGGCTGTGCTTGCCCTGACGCAACAGGTCGGAGTCGCGGCTGCCTAGTGTTTGGGGGCCTGAGTGGGGCAGGTGCCGATCAGTGATTGGCTAGGTGTGAGAATGCTCGAACAGCAACGTAATGACACTTGCAGACAACCAGAATTGCGAAAACGTTATAATTCGAAAGAAAGGAACAGATATGCAGATCTTGGATTGTGGAGTTTTGTCTTTGTTCCCAGAGTGGTCTACGGAACAAGGAGACTGTGTATAAGGTTAGTTGGTGGCGCTGCGGCGAGATTCGAGTATCAGATTCAGTGATTATGCGGCACGGTAAAACGTCCACGTATTTCGATGAATACTCCAGTAGATAGTCACTATTAGACGTGCAGTCAGAGATGCGGAAGTGATTAGGTGACATCGCACTACAAGGCATCATCAAGCAAATTGTGAAGGAAGAAATGATCATTCGCTAACAGATACATATGTGGACGACGCCTTGTGTCCATGCCCAATTAACCCCGACCCCGTCCATGAGAGACGAACGGCGCCCAGACTCCAAGGGAAAAGATAAGAGACGCCGCCATGAACGCCGAGCAGAAACTTTTAGGAGAAAATAATGTTCCTACACCGCGCATGTTCAATTTAGGCTGCGTGACTGTTGTATCAAGGCTCAGGCCGAGGTCATCATGTGTCGTCATCGTGAAGATGGGTGTGCGTAAAGAACTGGTGAGATTAGGTATGCACTCGAGAAAGTACATGGTCGTTACGGTGACCCTCTCAGATGCTGAACGAGCCGAGGCTGGTTCAAATCAATAGCTTGGAGCAATTTACATTGCAGGCTGGGGCGGCGAGGTGATGGGCTTCTCGCTCAGCTCGGAGTCAAGCTCGTGGCTGGGAGCGGTGGGGAATTGTTCCTTCTTGACCTCGGGTGAGGTTGAACGTCCACGGTACTGGTTAATCGTCTCCTGTGCCTTGTTCGTGTACTGCTGGGTGAGACCCTGCACAGTCTTGGCAGCATTTCCAGCGTGCTGGTTGGCAAGACCCTTGATCTGAGTAGCCTGCTGGCTAGCGATCTGACGGCCCTTCTCGAGCTGCGCATCGATGACCTCCTTATTCTGAATGTAGACGAGAGGGCCGAGGTACGTGACGACGGTCGCGATCAAGGTCAATCCCCAAAGAGGAACGAACTTGATGAGGAAGTAAGAAATGAGGGATGCGAAGAAAGCCTGAGCCAAACGTTAGCAAAGTCTTGGATGGACCATGTCACAAAGAGGGTACTTACTGCTCCACTGGCATATACGTTCTCGGCGAAGACTATGCGCTGAGACTCGATGACAACGAAGTTGATGATTTGCTCGACGTCGTCAAGCAGGCGCTCGAGCGAAGCCTTGGGGACCGTGAAGTATTGACGCGGACGGAACTGGGAGGTAAGGCCGCGGCCAAAGGCGAGTTGTCCAGCAACCTCGGCGGTCACGGTCGCACCAAGCGTAAGGTAGAGGAGCTTGAGGGCGTAGCGGATGACATTGAGGTATCGGGCGGCGAAGATGAAGGCGACGGTGGAGGCAAAGGCGATACCAGTCGCACGCGGGTTCTTCCAGCTCAGGAGGCGGTAGAACATGCTATGGTAGTCTGACCACAATTAGCGATCTACGTGTCGAACGCGATGGAACTACGTACGAGTGAGGTTCTGGCCGGTGGCAGCCTTGTGGTCTGGCGTTTGCCGGGAGTTTGCAAGATCAGCAAACTCGTTGCGAGTCTTGGTCGCCTCTGCCTGTACATTCTGGCCGACGGGTCCTGAATGGTTTAGCAGATTGTCACACTATGCATAAGTTGGGAATCTGTGTCGCGCGAGCAGTCAGCATATGTTTGGAAATATCGGGAAAATTCTGGAGCGACTCACCTCACCGTTGACGACCGTGTCCTTTGCGTTCTGCACCGCGGGGTGTTTGATACCGGCGTTCATGGCGTGCTGTGCTGCTTTGAGGTTGTTAGAGGGGAAGTTCGGTGATGTGCGAATGTGCGAAGCGCAGATAAGACTGTAATGCATGGCGTTAGCTGGGCTCGGCAACTTCGGAGGCGTTTCGTCCCACGTACCTTACTCTCCAGGATGCTATTTCCTGTTTTCTGTGCGCTCTGTGCCAGACCTCCGTTTGCGTTGCCGTTGGCATGCGGCATATCGCTCGAGAAATCAGTAGCAGCGCGGTTTGAGGGCGCGGAAGGGTCCAGGTCGGGAAGGGTGCTGTGGTTGATCTCAACACGCGGAGCCTCAGACATCACGAGTGATTGATCCGCTCTGGGGTCTGAATGTAGGTACGGAAAGGGTGATGATCAAATCTGTGGAGGAAAGAGGTTGAATTTGAGCGTGTGGAAGAAGTGTAAAGAGGATATTGGCCTCAATGCTTTTATTCAGACAGGGCAACGCTACGTTTGGCCAGGCGCGAGTGTCGTGTGCGCAGTGTTGTGGGACGTCATTGCGGGTCACCTTCGAACCACCAACCGCACCAGCAGGTTCTACAAACCCTATGTCATCGACGTGAATGTGCATCATCGGCTGCCTCCGCATTCATTCTTCTCCATGTAAATCTCGTTCCTGCTGTTGTCACTGTGTCCTCGTCGTGCCTGCCTTGTGGTATCCGCCTAATTTTGGGCTGCCATGTGTTTTGCATGTGAAAGCATAAATCTGCCCCTCGGAACTTCAAACCATGACGCAACTCAGGATTTCTTGAGTGGTCCCAACATGACGGTGTATCCTTAGTACATGATTCACTGTGGCAAGGGCTTTCCTTTTGACCTGGCGTCTCATTCATCCCTGCATGCTTTCTGGAGATGTTGTTCCCAGTGCAGTGAGCGCTTAGCGGCGATCCTGCTTGAGATAACCCTGAACAAGAGTTCCAACGCACTGGACTCATTCTTGGAATGTGCAAGCATCATAATGACTGCGTGTTATTGTGGCTGATCCGGATTCAAGAAGATACAATTGCTTGCATTCGGTCAGCATGCGCATTCGTCCGTCGGTTGTGCTTCGCGCGTAAATCTGTTGAGCATAGCCAAGCGCTCATGCAAAGGGTGCTGCTCTCTTTGCTTATCTGGCGTCCAGAACTGGGAAATGAACACTCTGCGGATCAGTCTTGGGAGTGGATGACATCTAGTTACAGTCTATTCCCAGAAACACGAAGCATAAATGTACATGTAGGACCGCTTGCCTAGGTGGGCAGGAGGGTTGTGCCAGTCACGTGTTGACACATGCATGAGGCTAGGCTGCCCAGGTGCCGTGCGAGTGCACGACCCGCTATGGATGTCCCACATCTCCACCACGAAGACCAGCATCCGATCCTGAACGTTGCAGGTGATCCTTTCCATGTGCTCCGACCTCATGAAGACATTCAACCGCCTGTCACATGTCAACACCCGTCAAACGTCAATGATCACCTCTAAATTGCGGGCCCGGAGGTTCCGAGATTCCTTATTCATGGCAAACGCCCAAATCGAGCAGCTTCAAAGAAACCTTTGAGTCGACCAAAGGAGCAGCTGCCAATACCCTGCAGCTTGTGAAACTACCGTACTTCACCATGTGGTAGAGATGGCCGGAGCTACTGTAAGCAGCATGGGAGCGCACGATGCACATGCACGGTCCATGCCCACGCGACAGGCCCTGAAGGTGGGGGTGTCTTTTGCGCGGAGGTTTGGTTGCGGAATCACGCCTGATTTCGTGCCAGAGGCCTTAGACTTATGCGCCTGCGCCAACAACCTAGGTCTCTGACTTTGCGCGGATGCGCACGCAGTGCGTGTCTAGCTCTTGACTTCCGGCTCTAGCAAGCCCTTCGTCCTGGCTGTCGGGTCCGCGACGGTAAAGATCAGCGCTGGACCGAGTCTGTTAGCCACGAAACACATCCTGTGACTCTGCACGGCTGGCGGTCCCTGAGGAGATCCGATCGAGTGCCACGGCCGACCGAGCCCTGGGCGGTCAAGGTCGCTGCGAGGACGCAATTCGACGGCGCCTCGGCCAGTCAGCGGCCCCCGCTGTGTGTGCATAAACGCAACGCGGTTGGACGCCATACCATTACCGATAGATAGAGGCGAGCGCTAGATATCACGCGAAGCGCACCATGTGTGCTGCGTGCAGATAGGCATGCATGCGACCAGCGAGCCGCGGACACAGGAGCTCCAAAACCTCCTGTACAAACCGCCGCTGCTTCACTGCGCGCTGATAGACTCATGTCCTCTTCATCTCCAGCGCACACTGCATCGGCCACGACGTCGGAGCCTGCGCTTATCAACGTCCACTAGCAATTAGTCCAAGAGGTTGGCAGGACGTGGCAGCTGGCGACGACGCGCTACGCTTTATCATTGTGCCGCCACCGACTCTGGGCCGTCGTCGCTGGGGCTCGATCGCCGGTCGATAAGTCAGACACTCCTTCACGGAGCTCGTGCCCACTTCACTCTTCACTCCTCACTCCTCACGTCGATGCAACACGCACCTTCACGCCTTGCAAACTTTACGGACTGCAACTCGCATTGCCATCGTGGACTCCGGGGCCATACCCTCTACTAACCCGCCTCCTCGGTACACCAGAGACGTCAGACCAAGAAACGAAATGGTCAAAGCGCTTCAACATCATAATCCTGTATCCGCCGTTATCGCTGCCACCCAAAATCGCTTGTGAGCACGCGATATCTCTACGGCTCCCCCTCTGCGGAGGTGAGAGTCTGTGAGGGCTGCTCACCAATAATGATAATTCCGCGCGACATCTACAATGCATCTCCACCAGAGCGTCGTACCCGCATCGGCAACAACCCCACGTTGTTGTACAGCTGGTGGTGCACCATCTTCTCCATCGTCATCATTGGATTTCGAGTTTTTGGCCGGTATATTCGAAATGAGCGACTCTTCCGCGAAGACAAAATCATGGCCTGGAGCATCATCCCGCTGGCTGCGCGTATGGGGTGCGTGCACATCGTTCTCATATACGGCACGAACAACGTCGACGTCAGTCAGCTCACAGATCCTCTGATCATCCGTCACCGCGAAATAGGAAGTCAGTGTGTGCTGGCTGCACGGATCTTTTACGCCATGTTGTAAGTTGGACGAGTTTATTATGGATGTTTGACGTCGTCTCACACGTGCACAGTATATGGATGGCTAAATTCACCGTCTCCGAATTCCTCAAGCGCCTGACAGAACGTTTCTGGAAGAAAGGCTACGAATGGGGATTGCGTGGCATACGCATCTTTCTCGTCGTCACCTTCGTCATAGTCTTCATTGCCACCCTTGCCGAGTGCCACCCCTTCACACATTACTGGCAAGTCATCCCGGATCCAGGACCGCGATGCCGTCAGGGCTATGCCCAACTCCTCACCATGGGCATCACTGATATCATTACGGATATCCTACTGGTCGCCTTTCCCATTCCGATCATATTCCGATCTGCCATGCCATTAAAGCGCAAGCTCTCGCTCACCGCGCTGTTCTCTTTGTCTATCATCCTCATCGGCGTCACTAGTGCTCGGATGCCACTTGTCATCGATCGAAGGGGCTTGCAACAATTCCGCACCGTATTTGCGTCTACCGAAGTACTCGCCGCCGCTATAGTCTCCAACGCTATCATCTTAGGATCCTTCCTCCGTGATCGAGGTGTCAAGAAGGCTAAATTCAAGGCACCATCTACCAACGATAGCATGGAGCGAAGAGGTTCCGCTCGCCGAATGACCGATCAAACCTGCAGTAGCGATGAAAACCTCGCTCGATCTCTCGGTTTCAGAACCAAGCCCGAACTTGCCGAAAATCGCCCAACTGTACCCAGACCAGCACCTGTAGCCGACATAGGCCTACTCTCATCTGGCAAACAAGATGGCCCATTCACAAACAGCAACTGGCAGTTCCCACAAGTAGAGCTCGGCATGTTTGACAGGCACGATGATGCAAAGCTGAGTATCACTGACTTCCGAGACCCAATGCCGAGTCCTCGAGCCGGCCGGCGCGTCTCTTGGGTAGATGCCGGTGGCCTTCTTGATAATGCAGCCGTGACACCGTCACCCACCGATTCGGTCATCGCACATGACTTCGCACCACAACCACGTAGGAACTCGAGGGCATCGAACGCGTACTCACCAAATTGCCGCCCTTATCCTCCTGCAGCACGACGTTCATCGCGGCTCTCACAGAGATCGGAAGACTACGAGATGTCAACTGCCAGGCCGAGCCATCAACTTCAAGATCTCGGTGGCTTGCTCTCTGAGGAGCGTGAGAAGGAGGGCGAAGGTCGTCCATCTACATCACCACATTCTCCGCCATCCACTGGACTCACGCGACATCAGAGGCGGCAGTCGGCTTCGATACATCGTATCTCTACCCGAAATAGCCATGATGTACCTTCGCTAAAGGATCCGGGTGGTCTCCTCTCCAACCACCCCCCCGCGCCCATACAACGCACTACCACCCAGACCAGCTATAACGTTCCTTCTCTGAAGGATCCTGGCGGTCTACTCTCCTAGTTCCCCTACACTACTTCCCATTCAGCTTGATACCCCAGCCTTCGGGCGATTTATTTGCATAGCTTGCCCATCTTGTTTATTTTATCTTTTCTTGGTGCGATATCCCCTGCACGGCTGTAGGGAGGGTTACGAGAGATGACGTTACGAGTGCTATCAGGCGGACAGATCGAGGATCTACATTCGGATATATTGGAGCTTCATAGCTGTATCATATACTTGTCTCCATCGCGGTTCATAGACGTATGTCAGACCGGCAGATAGCCCCGGTCAATATATGGAGTTTAATACCCTTGTCCGGCATTTATGCATTGCTACCCAGGGTCTCGTGGTACTGTATTGAGCGATCGAGGGCAGGATGTTTTCGATAGAAACAATGCGAGTTCCGATTGCTCGGGTCACTAATAATAGGGTTCAGGCTAGGACGTTGCCGCCGTTTGTGGGGATATGTCATGGGGAGGAAGGTCCGGCTTGGCTTGGCAGTCCAAGCTTCTATGTTTGCTTCTCCCGAGGTCATCACCCATACACTCTCTCACAAGAACTCCCATGACTTCACTAGGCTGACATCTACATCCTTGACCAAACGCATTTGAATTTGGTCAAGCTTAGTTACTGAGTAAAATCGCTTTCCGGTGTTTCATCAAGCCAAAGTTGCAGCAAAACGGCCTTCAGACAACAAGCTCGTTAGCCATGGACGAAGATCTAACACCGTCTCCAACGCCTCCCTGTAGTCCACTTGGCCAAGCAATGCACAATAATGCACCAACCATAGCAGAGATCACACAACTTACCCGCCAACAACTTAACACAGCTAGCAAGACCGATCCAATTCGCGAATGCGGACGCGCTGCGATTGCCACTCTACCACAAGATCCGCATACTTGCCAGCAGCTGGCGTACCAAAAACTACACGATGTGCCATATAGGGACGTCAAGACTTGTTGGAGGAGGTTGTACACGGACGCGACGTTGTGGAAGGTTGTGAAGATGGTAGAACGTGGGGTTGAAGATGAGAAGGGAGATTGGATTGATGAGGTGGTGAGGATGTTGGATATGGCGCTTATCTTGGCAGGAGTACCAGAGAGAGAAGAGCTTGTGGAGTTATGGTTTGATGCGGTAAAGGAAGTACTGGCGTCTTGGCATGAGTCGGAACGACCCGTAAAGAGAAGGAAAATTTCGACAGACAAGACGATTGCAGAGCCACCTTCGAGCTTTCCGATAGCACTACCAGAATCTACGCCAATCCTACGATACCCTATCGCACGTTCGAAGGAAATCAGCATGTCTGCATTTCAAGCAAAAGTTTCGGATGTAACCAAGCATACACCGATGATCATCGAGGGTGCTTTGCAACACTGGCCGGCTCTTGACGAGCAGCCATGGAGTCGGCCTAGCTACTTGCTAGAGCAGATGTTAGGTGGCCGCAGACTGGTTCCCGTCGAGGTAGGAAAGAGCTATACGGATGAAGGTTGGGGACAGAAAATCATCACGTTCAAAGACTTCATGGATACCTACATGCTCCAAGCAGACCCTGGTGCTCAAATACCTGGAGAAGCATCCAACAAAGGGTACCTGGCTCAACATGACCTCTTTGCTCAGATACCGTCTCTACGCGCAGATATAAGCATACCAGACTATTGCTATTGCAACCCCGCACCGTCGCCACATCTGATGCACGTCAAACCCACAGCCAAGCTCGAAGAACCTTTGCTGAATGCATGGTTTGGGCCCGCGGGTACGGTGTCACCACTCCACACAGATCCATACCACAACATCCTTGCACAAGTGGTAGGCTACAAGTACGTCAGACTCTACGCCCCCGAGCACACCGAGCAACTCTATCCGCGTAGCATAGACGAGAACGGGGTCGACATGAGCAACACGAGTCAAGTCGATCTAGACGAAGCAATACGTGTGCTCGGCAAAACATCATACTGGCAGCAGGACGGAGATGCGGACGCTCCTGATCTTGAGCAAGCCAGACGAGACTTCGAAGTGCAGTTTCCACACTTCAAATCTGCGCCCTACGTGGAAGCCGTTCTCGCGCCTGGCGAGAGTCTCTATCTACCAGTTGGGTGGTGGCATTACGTTCGCAGTCTCACGCCTAGCTTTAGTGTGAGTTTCTGGTTTAATTGAGCACATTCGCACATCCTCCATTTGAGGTTGGTCCACAGGAGTATGGGAAATACGAAGTAGGAACCCAAGGTACAGGTCTATTTCAATTGCAGTGGGCACTTATAGCTTATCGAGCTTCTGGAACGTCAAATCAGCGCGCAGGCTCGTGACTTCGCGTCATCTTCGGACGGTAGTCCGCGCTCTACGCGCGTAGATCCACCAGCGTGCATCATTAGCTGCATAATACGTGACATCATCAGTGGGAACCTTCATATCAACGGAGCTTCACAGAGCTGGTGGTTCACGGAGACATTGTTCCGACATTGCACGGTGCGGACACGGGTGTGTGGTCTGGGTCCAGTCTCGGAAGCAGCCTTGACTGTTGCCTTCGTAAACTCCGACGCTAGCGAGAGGTTACTTATGTGACACAGTTGTCCTTGGCATTTGGGATGGTGCTGCATATAAGTTCTTCATTCACTCCACAGCATACCTGGTTTCAACACAGCGTTCTCAAAACACGACATCACTATGAGCTCCTCTGAACAACCGCTCCGCCAATCAGGCATCTATCGCAACTTACCATCATGGGACCCGTCGGTCAAGGGCCTGAAAGCCGTTGTGTGTGGTGCTACTGGTATCTCAGGTTTCCACGCCATCCGAGCACTTCTCGACACACCAGATCGCTGGTCTAAAGTCTATGCACTCTCACGCAGCCCATTGTCCAAAGAAATGCTTGCATTCTTCACGGAGCAACAACGCGCTCGTCTCCACCACGTCTCTGTCGACCTGAGCTCTTCTGCTGAAGAAATCGCTGAAGCCTTCAATGATGCCGGCGTGCAAGCTGATCACATCTTCTACTACGCCTACCTTCCACCAAAGACCGAAAAGAGCGCCATGGACCCCAGCACAGCAGAAGATCTTCTCGATTCCAACATCCCACCATTCAAGAACTTCCTCGCCTCCTTGCCTCTAGTAGGCCTCGTTCCCAAACGAATCCTCCTGCAAACTGGCGGTAAAAATTACGGCATGCACATCGGCCGCGCGCGCACACCTGCCGTGGAATCAGATCCAGAGCCCAGACACCTGAGCCCGAACTTCTACTATCCCCAAGAAGACCTGCTGCGGGAGTACTGCGGAACCCACCCAGAGACGGGCTGGAACATCGTGATGCCCGCCGCAGTCATCGGCGCAACGCAATACGCATCCATGAACACCTTCGTCTCCTTCGCCGTCTACGCCGCCGTCCAAGCCCACCGCAAACAACCCTTAAATTTCGGCTCGGGATGGCGCAGCTGGCAGTTCGATTCTACCAACAGCACCGCGCGCCTCACGGGCTATCTAAGCGAATGGGCTGTCCTCGAGGAGAAGTGCAGGAATCAGAAATTCAACAGCCAGGATGGTGGGTTGATGAGTTTCGACCGCTTCTTTGAAGAACTTGCGCGGTGGTTCGGCGTCGAGGGGGTTAACGGTCCTGTCGATGATGAGTCGAAGTACACCGATATGAAACTCACAGGCGGAAAAGATGCGCCAATAGGTTACGGCCCGCCACTCATTCACCAGCAGTCCTTCACACTTGCGCAGTGGGCCCAGGAACCCGGGGTCAAAGAAGCGTGGGAACAGATCATGAACGAGTCGAATGGACAGCTGAAGACGAATGTGTTTGAAGGGAATGCGCGGGATTTGTTCATGATGGGAGACTTTACGTATTTGCCATTTGGCACGCTGAGTATGAATAAGGTGAGGAGGTTTGGGTTCTGTGGGTTCGTGGATACGGTGGAGAGTGTGTTTGAGACGTATCAGGAGATGGCGGAGTTAGGTATGTTGCCGAGGATGAAGGTGGATGCTGCGAGGCCTTTGATCTGATCGATGGATCAGATGGGGTTTCAGGGCAGATCAAAGTCAAAAGTCCAGTCGTGGGTAGTTTGTAAACCGTAGATGATTCATGTCGCCGACAGCCCTGGAATGAGATTTGGCCACACGTGATACCGCGATAGCGTGTCTAAATTGCCTACCGTGTTCAACGGCGCGACGCCCGGTTTCTTCATGCAACACCAAAACTTTGACACGTGTTATCTCAACTAATATGGACCCAATTGAGGCTGCGCTTGCAGCAATCAAATCGCTTAAACCTGGAGAAAAACTTGTATATACTAGAATTGCAGAAAGGGATGGTGTTCATCGCAGAACGCTCGCGCGGAGACACCAGGGCGCTGTGTCGCAGATTCGCGAGCTATACCGCCACAACAGGAAAGAGAGCTCGTAGAGTATATTACTGGGCTTCATTTGAAAGGACTTGCACCTATAAGGGAGATGCTTCGAAATTTCGCGACCGAGATAGCCGGCAGAGAGCTCTCAATAAGCTGGGTTGACCGCTTCCTTGACCGCAACTATGATGAGCTATTCACTCGATGGGGCCCCAGTATCGACCGCGTACGCCACCAGGCTGATTCTCTCGAGAATTACGACTCATACTTTGATCTGTTGTATAAGAAAATAGCAGAATATAAGATAGAGCAGCGTCTATTATAGAATATGGACGAGAAGGGCTTCATGATTGGAGTCGAAGCCAAGTCAACCAGAGTGTTTAGCAAGGCTGTATGGGAGAGCAAAGGTGCTAATGCATCTATTTAAGATAGGAATAGAGAGTGGGCTACCGTTACTCCCACTATTTGCGGAGATGAGACGAAGCTGCCAACGTGTCTTATCTTCCAAGGCAAGAACGGAGCTATTTGGTCAAACTGGGTGATGGATATACCAGCCGAGGCAGAGGACGTCTATATCAGCTCAACTCCAAACAGCTGGACCAACATACAGCTTGGCATAGCTTGGATTAAGCTCTTTGACTAGTGGACGAAGCAGAAAGCTCGAAGAGCATAGCGATTACTTATCATAGATAGCCACAGCAGCCATATATCGATACAATTCTTAGACTACGCGACCAAGAATCGTATAGTGGTTATGAAGTTTCCATCTCATTCAACTCACACGCTTCAGCCACTTGATGTGGGGATATTTAGGCCACTTTCAACTGCCTATTCGTCTGAACTTCGTATGCGACAGCAACGCTCTCAGGGGCTACGACCAGTCAAGAAGCGAGATTTCTATAGCTTATTTCAGCGAGCTTGGGCCTCTGCAGCGTCTGAATCTAACATCAAAGCTGCTTTTGAAGCCACTGGTATTATGGCTACATGATCGGACGGTTGTTACTAAGAAGTTCAAGTACACAACACCACCTGATCAGATCGATCCAGTAGACGTATCTCACCTCTTACCAGCCGACTGGAGGCGTACCGAGCGATTGCTTGAGCAGCTGGTGGCTAAGAAAACTGATAAGCGCTTTAAGAGGCTTGAGAGCGATATTCACCGCACTATTACTGAAACTAAGCTACTACGGCATGAAAACGCGGGGCTGATTGCATCACTTGACACCCAAAAGAAGCGCATCAATCACGGTAGACGCCTGCTTGTTAGAGGTACCAAGAAGCAGTCTACTGACGCTGCCTTCTACTCACCAAGACGGCTTGAGGCAGCCCGGGCTGAATTAGTCCAGAAAGATGAGGCAAAAGTAGCCCAACAAGCAGCCAATCACACTAAACGACAGCTTCGTGAGGCTAAGAAAGCACTTGATCAAAAGGAGCGAGAGGAGAGGCGTGAGGCTGCCAAGAGGCTGGCTGCGGTGAAGGAGACTCGGAAGGCAGAGAGAGGCTGAAAAGCAACGCCAAAGAGAGGAGAGAGACCGCCAGAAAGCTCTCAAAACTTCCCGAAGCAGTAAGCGCAAGGCTTCAAAAGCACCCACAAAGCCCAAGAAGAAGCAGAAACCTAGTGGTGGTGGTTCAGTGGGTAGTTCAGTGGGTGGTGTGGTCCAATGGGCTGCCATACCAGAGGCACAGCGCTATACCAAATCGGGCCGCGCCAGCACTCTCCCATCAAAATTCAGATAGTACAGATTATTTGCAAGGCTCTATTTAGTACTCTACTAAAATGTGATCTGCATACAGCGGTTTAATGTGGCTCAATAATCTCATTTGTGGTGGTAGGTAGATGTAGTGGTCTTGTGCGCGGGCCGATAGTGTGCGCACGGTGCTGCTCGGCGTTAACTTAAGTTACCTAACGTTAGCGTGAACCGAATCAGCCGGACCGTACAATCTTGACTCCTCACCGAACATCGATCAAGGACCAGAGAGGTACATACACATCAATCATGTCGCCAAGGCACAAACGAGCTTTGTCGGGAGCAGACGACGCCCTTGTTTCAGATAGAAACGGTGCCAGCGATGCGAAAAAAGCGCGTCAAGATTCAGACATTGAAACATTGACGCGCGAAAATGAAGACCTCAAGACGCGTCTTGATGAAGCGTACGCGTTCATCGAGAAGAAGAATCTTGTCCACGGTAAGGAACTGAAGGGTTTCCTTGAAGATTTATCAGAACTAACGTCAACAGAGGCTCCAGCTGGAATAAAGACGGCCATGCTGTCACGTGGAGATGGTGCCGGACTTCAAGCGTACGCAGATAGCTTGTACGCAAGGGTTTCAGATATCTGTGGACCTATGTCCGACAAGACGGAGCGTTTCAAAAAAACGGGTGTCACATCCGACGACATGAGTTCTGTAGTTGCATCCGCGCTCACAAATGTCAAGGTGATCCGAGATGTCCACGACCAGCCACGGAACCTGGAGATTGCCTATAGATTGATAAAGGACCTTCAACAAATGTCGTATGGTGCGCTCGAAGCGAGCTATGGTGACAGGCCGTCCGACACCTTGTCCGACAGATTGCTAGTGGAAATCGCCGAGGAGAGAAGGAAGAGAGGCGAGGTTTGGGACTACACAGCAGAAATGCGGTACGAGCAGGAAACTTCTGATCACATGAAGGAATATGGCATTGGCACGTGGTACCCAAAGACTATTGCGTTGTTCAAGAGTTGGCAGGAAGAGGATGAGCAGGCGCGATAATTGGATCAGTCTTTTTAGTAGGATCATTCCTTGCATGCGACATTGGGAAGCCATAGCTCCGAATCGCTCCAGAACGCTTCGTGGGTTATAGAGGTACCACATGTTAGGGACCCACTGTCGGCCCAAGCCAATCAGGCTCTTTCAAGTACAAAGCTTATGCTAAAGAAGCCGTGGAACTCGCCAGCTCGGGGAGGACCCAGGGCAATATACCCCGTTGAGCAATATATGACATTTGAAACCTGACTACACTGCTTGAGGTCTCACAGCGGACAAGGCAGACTTGTTCCGCAATATCATTCACCCACCACACGTCACTACCAACCTTCAAACATCTCACGAGTTTCTTGCTAATCTTGTTACTCCAGAACAAGTACAACAATGCCACCATAACATCTATGTTCCTGGGTCGATATCAAACAGCTCTCGCAACATGTACCTTTTCGCATCTTCAGAAGCCCAGCACATCTTGATGGCGTTATCCGCCAACCTTTGTATCTCTAGATTCGTAAACCCGCAGAACTTCTTCACCACAAGCAAATTTTCTAGCACCCATGTATCCTCCATGAACGCCGGATCGTCGCTCGCAATAGCTATCATAATACCGGCGTCGAACAGAGCTCGAATCCGTTCAAACACCTCCTCCAGTGGTTGGTGGCGAATGTACGACCAAGGGCAGATCGTCATGCCGAGATTCCTCTTTTTGATCAAGTTCATGAGTTTGGCGTCGCCAGCAGCGTTCAGTCCGTGGTCGATTCTGTCCGCACCCGTGCCCGCCATACTCGATGCTACTTGATGAATATGTTCGAGAGGATAAGATTTGCCAACATCACAGTGCGCTGTAAGACGAAAGCCATCCTTCCTTGCTCGGATGAAGATATCATCAAACAGCGATGGCGGTCTGTCGACTTCGTTCGAGTCAAGGCCAATCCCCACTATTATGTCGCGATATTTTACTGCGGCGTCATAATGCTCCATTGCGGACTCTGGTGACTCGTCTCGCAAAAAGCACATAATCCACGCTGATTTCACCTACATGCTGTGAGTAAAATACGCTTTCTGAGCAAAATGAGAGGCTTACGTTAAGACCCTCCTCAGCTTTCCGCTGCGCTTCTCTAAACCCCTCCATCATCGTCTCCCACTTCGTCCCAAGGCGCGTATGCCCTTGAGGATCAAAGAAGATCTCCGCATATCGCACATTCATTGCTGAAGCATGTTCGTAATAATCCATAGCCAGATCGTAGTAATCCTCCTGCGTTTTGAGCGCCTCAAAGCCGCCGTAGTAGGCCTCAAAAAAGGATAGCGTCTCTTCACTGTTCTCCATGCGGTTCCCTTTACGAGGCTTCAAGGTATCGTGTGAGTCTCGTAGTTCATCGAGTGAAGAGAATGGTTGACCTGTTCGAGGGTTGAGAATTGCTTTGTTGTTGCGTTGCGCGAACTTCCATTTAAGATCGGCACTTATGATCCCTTCGATATGAATGTGAAGTTCGACTTTTGGAATTGCGTTGATGTACGGATCTGTTGTAGCTGCCAGCGCGCGCCTCAGCTCTCCTCGTCCTGCTACAGACAGCGCATTTTCTACGTCTGTCATTGTGGTTGCGGAGTTGTGTTTGTGGAAGTGGATATTCGTGAGTTCAGCCCGCAAATGAGGGTTGAGAAGGATAACGGCTCTAATTCTGAGGACACTGAGGTGGTATTAGTTTGTGAAAGGGCAATTTGAGGACTGTATACATCGTTCGTGACTCACCACCCACGGTTGATCATTGTGCCGATCGACCGAGCGGTGTACCACTAAGCAGACCGGATGACGGCGCGTTCCACGGCGCCCCAATGTGCGCGTGCACTTAACGTTTGGTCGATCCTCACAATGAGTCTGAAGACTGCAGATGTAGGTTTTTGACCGGGGTTTGGCAGCGCTGCGTAAGCGGGGAAGTTGAGTCATCATCCTATCAATACTTAATACGACACTATCTAGATTTCTAGACTCGATGCGATTATACGATGAGGTTGGAAGTAAGATACTTCGCTAGAAACCCGAGATTCAAGCAATCTTGAGTACCCGTTGCTCTCTTTGTAACGGGCTGAGCCCTGGATCACATGACTAGGCTGCTAGCCTAGTCGCTTCCTTCCCTTCTATCCCTCACCTTGGTCCTTGCCTTAGCAGCACGTGGACCGTGCGCGAACACAAACAACATGGGTTGATAGCCCAGCTCTTTCACTTCCTCCTTATCTTGACTGTAAATAGCATCTGGACTAGGTAGCTGGAATACAGTGCCTACAGACCGTTCACACTTGATGCTACGTCTGCCGCGTTTCTTGAGATGTAGTAACTCGTACTCCAGAAGCCACCACCTGTCTGGTCCTCCAAAGTGCCTTGGGCCTTAACGGTACGGAATACGAAGGGCTCGGTGAGGTCCTTTTCGTCGCTGGCAACCTGCCATTGGTACCAGCTTATCGCTTGGTTTGCTGCGCTTCTTAGATTATGTTGGAGAGAATGTCAGCTAATGCGTACTGGCTAGCTGGATCGAATGGGCAACCTTGCCCCTCTGATAGTAGAAAAGATTGACGCTATCGAATTCTGTGGTCCAGGAAATGTTGATAGATGAGCCTTCGCGAAAGGTGAGAGGAAATGTTCTAGGGAAGACGAAAGAACCGTTGGGCGAGTCGGCAGGCGTTGTGTATAAGTTGCCATTGTTTTGAGCACATGCTGGTAACGTGCAGAGAAGAATAAGACTGTAGATGATACTCCACATATCTACGTGTGCCCGACTGACGGCTTCCAAATGTGAACGGCAACGCAAGGATGTTGACATATCATCGTGCGAAGGTATTGCCTTCTTTTCGTATTGCGACTGCGCCGCACGCAGTCAACCTTTGTGTGATCAAATCTTATCATCCCGTCGCATTCAATTAGCCAATGTAATGTACAGGTATTATCATGCATGAGCGCCCCATATACTAACCCCTGTGTTGTCGAAAAGTCAGTACGAGCCGCGCCGCAATGAAAATAAATTATAAGCGCCCGTCTTAATTCTGCACAGATCTTTGGTGCCAAGATGCAGCAATAAGTGTTCGAATGGTACTGCTGTGTCCGTCGATGTGTGTTTGTTCTACCTGTCTCCACAATGCACTCCAAAATCGAGACGACACATGGCCTAGCAAGAAACGTTGGATGTGTTCTTCCTCTATCGCCCGGCGGAATCATCGACTCAAGTTGCTTGCCGCAGCCTTGCTTCTCTTTATCTTCTACCACGACAGCTTCTTACCTCGGCGCAGCATCAACATTGAATCAAAGCAAAGCGCCGCAGAAGTAATTTGTCCACAGTCTTCGATCGCAGACGATATCCTAGTTGTTCTTCGCACAGGCGCGACAGAAGCGCCCGAGAAGCTACCCGTACATTTCAATACTACACTCAGATGTGTCCCAAACTATGTCATATATTCTGATTACGAAGAGGAAATCCAAGGCCGCAAGATCCACGATGTCCTCAATGAAGTCAGCGACGAATTCAAGCACTCAGCACCAGAGTTCAAGCTATACGACAACCTGAAGAACGGAGGCCGAAGCAGTCTTCTTCCCACGGAACATTCTGGCAGCGGACCTTCCGGATCCCCAGAGAACCCCTCCTGGAAGCTCGACAAGTTCAAGTTCTTGCCTATGGTAGATAGGGCTCTTCGACACCGACCGGACGCAAAGTGGTTCGTGTTCGTAGAAGCTGATACCTACCTGATGTGGCCCAATCTCGTAGCATACCTGGCGAAACTTGATGCCAGCATGGAGCTTTACATAGGGAAGCACATGTTCATTGGCGACGTACTCTTCGCGCACGGCGGGTCCGGCTTCGTGCTCTCAGCAGCAGCGATGCGTAAGGTTACGGAACGTTGGAAAGAGAATGTCGCCGAGTATGATAAATACACGACTGAGAATTGGGCGGGCGATATGGTTCTGGGCAAGGTGCTTAGGGATGTTGACGTGCAATTATTTTGGGCGTTTCCACACTTCCAAGGAGATCCGGTTTCAGCGCTCGATCATAATGTGTTGAAGGTTGAGAGGAGACCTTGGTGCTATGCTCCCATTACTTATTACCACATGCGCGATGCAGATGTTCGACAACTGTGGGAGTTTGAACAAGCATGGCAGCGGAAGGGAAAGGGCGCATTGTCCCATCGTATCGTTTTCAAGGAATTCATCCTGCCGAGACTTGCTGCGAGACGCGACAATTGGGATAACTTGTCAGTCAATCTCGAGCCAGGCAATACGACGTCCTTCGATGAATCTCGTACCTTATGTCAAACCAAGGTCGCTTGCTTGCAGTTTAAGTACGCCACCACCTCATCCTTTACATCTGATGAGGTGAGGCTGGGTGAGGAAGCCTGGAAATCCTGTCTGGAGTATTCGGTCGCAGCCAGCAAACGCGTTCGCTGGCAGGATGGGACGCAAGATACGAATGTAGTTCAATCAGGTTGGATGTTAGATCGTCTTCCCCAGTACGTTGAGAAGATGGACAGCCTGTGTGACGGAGCCGAAGATGTGAAATGGGTTGTATGAGACCACACAAGAGAAGGAGAAGAAAAAGCTGCGCAAGCTGCTGAGAATGAAAAACGCTAAAGAGACATGGAATGTCCAGCCCGTATCTGTATTGCAAAGACAGGAGTCTGTGTCTAGGCGACTTTTGAGAGCGGGTCATCAGGCACCCATCACTACCAGGCAGGAGGATGCCATGATGAATTGATCTCCGACGGTCTAACGACTGGTATCCAGTGCGCACACCTCCAAGTACCAATGAAGAGGCTTCGGGAAGGTGTGTGGGTATCGGTATGAGGCTACGCGGAGCCTGTCATAGCAACGAGAGACCCAAGCTAGTAGAGCTGGTGCCTGCGTTGGCGTGGCCGTGTCTCTCGGTGCTCTTGCTTTCAAGCCTTCCCTTGTTGACTTGAGAGCGTAAAGGTTGCGTGTAGCCGCGCCTACTAAAGACACGCCTCGCCTACTAAAGACACGCCTCGCGTTGTACCAGAAGCGCTTGACTGTGATCTGGGCGAGAAGGAACGTAGTCCAATAGGCAGATCAATTCATCGCTTTTGCCCCTCCAATGCGCAGACCCCTGTGAATACCTGATTGAACTTTGTATTGTACATCTTTTCGTGATATGACCCTAGTGATAGACACAGTGTGTGCGGTGGGAAGCGGGGGTGGGCGGGGAAAACTTTTGCGGGGAGAGATCGCGGAGATGTCCTAATGCTGGAGAGCCTCCTGTAAGTGTCTGTACAAGGTATCAAGAGTCTATGAACACCGTGATAGTGTCGATAGGGTTGGTGTAGGAATCGCAAGTATACCCATCTTGCTCGCGACAGCGTGTCAAGGCGGATGGAATCTTTGCAGGGGCTGACACAACAGATATGATGAGACTCTATACGCGCTTACGAGGAGCAGGAGCTGTGTGGGATGAGATTATCAAGGCCACAAGCTAGGCCTGTCGTTGTATGGTGTTGCGTGAGGGGCTAGAGTGATCTAGTGGGCTGGGCCTTGCTGGCAGCATAGGAGTCCTCTCTGCGCCTGTGAATGAGAATGTGCTAGCAGTAGAGCCAAGGTGAGAGCGATGCATCACCTGCACTATCCCTCCTGGCAACCAAAGCACCTGCCAAGGCACCATGACATTTCCCGAATTTGCCGCCATGTCGACGCCATGTGAGGTAAAGGCAGATGATGTTGAGCCTTACATTACCCCTGAGGTACCCATAGAGCATCGAGGGTGGTATCTTGATGTTGTTTTGTAGCTCTTGTAAAGGTGTTGCGGCGGGATGTTGCCTCCAGCCTGACAAACATCCTAAGCCTCCACCACCGCCGTCACAACCACTCCCAACCCCGGCATCAACAGCACGACCACCTCGCGATCTCCGTCCTACGTACCATCGGCCTTCATTCTTTGATGTTTATGTTCCTCTCCTTTGGAAGCTCGGGGCCATCAAGCGCCAGGTGGTGTGGGACAGGCTTCTTCAGCCCCAAAGTCTTCTCCGCTAACTCCGCGAGATCCTACACCACGACCGCCCCCGAAGCGTATGTGGCGCCGAAATCTCGTCTCCTGAATGAGACTCTTGAAGCCCTGACACTGTATAGTCATCGAGCATGAAGGTACGAAATCATACCCCCATCCAGCGAAACTTGAAGGCCCGTGGCGACTCCGGCCTCAACACCACGTCGAAAGCGCGTGTCCTTCGCCCAACGACGGCAACCCATACACACTGCTCACCCATGTCTTATAGAGAGTAGAGCGCGCGCGTAGGACCACAGAAATACCATGCTGATCTTCAAGGAAATCTCAATGTCCACCAACTCCGCAGCGGCACCCGCCCCCGGGTTACATACGCTCGACCATTGTTGATTCCCAACTAAATCTCGCGCACGTTGCCTGTCCATCTCTTTCATAGTACTGTACTCGGGCGCGACACAACAGAGGTCCGACCTACTCTGGCGACAGCGGCCTCGACCTCAATACATCAGCATTGGGCACACCACTACCCCGCCTACTCCGTCAAAGTAGACAACGAACATGGCACGGACGCACAAAAAGACCATACAAAGACAGATCCTTCATCAATCTTCAATGCTCGCCCCTTCGTCGCCGCGTATCCGATGCAGCCATCCCCGAACGCCGCCGCATAGACCCTGGCAGCAAGCTATAGGACGACTGAAGATCGACATACATACTACACGCATGATCTTTCGGCAAACAGAAGTGACAGGACTGGATAAAGAAGAAACAGGCACGGGCGGGAAGACTGCCTCGAATTGTCCCTCAAGCACCTCTACGGCTCGGCATCTGGGCCATTCGGGATAAGTCAGCCTGCAGCCGTGGTCAAGCCTATTGGCAGCAGACCGGACTCCAACTTCGTACCTACAAGGCCCACTCTCAACACTTGGAACTTCCTCTTGTGGTGGGCCAGGATCGTGCGATGCGTCTGGAAACGAGTCAGGATGTGAGCGATGCGGGCTCAAAGCCTCTCGGAAAAGTCCTCAAGGGGCGATGCTACAGCCCCAGCGCCATCGACCGAAGTATTTCGAAGCCTGAAGTCAGTCGACCCCAGGTCGGCACCAGCCACCGGAACGGCATGTCGCTAGCTTGAAGTACCCGAAAAGCTTGGCTACTTATATTGCTCTTCATGCAGCTGCAGGGAAATGCGGGGTTGGCGAGCGTTCCGGGCAGACTATGACCTGCCAACATGCACGACGGGGCCGGGAATAGTTCATAGCAACATGTCGTGCTCGTGTGCTGAGCAGCAGCACGAGACGTGCTGTAGCACCCTGGTAGCTACCGGAGGCAAACACCTTGCGAACTATCAGAAGCTTTGTGTAGCATCGTCGATAGTTAGCGTCAGGGGGGCGATACAGACCCCAATCATGTCAGACCAATATCAGACTCAACAGGATGTTCGAGATGGAGACGCGCAAGAAGGCGCGGCTACGATCCCTTCGTTCTGGGCAGAATCATTGCGGCGTCGAATGAATGCAAATGTTCGTGTCCTGGGATGTCATGTCGAACAAGGGGTGCGTGACAGTCATCAACGCGTCCAGGGTCGATGGCTTGGCCTTCAGTCAAGATGTCGGCCTGCTGAAGTATTGTCTAGCGGGGTCGTTGCTGATGGGCTTGGAGTAAAGCAGGATGGCGTGCAGGAAGCATGGCCAGCGCCCTGAAAGAGATGGTGTCCACCCGGCGGGCCCAACCGAGTCCAGACGGAGACGGAAGAGAGAAAAGAGGGGTTCTTTCAGAAGAACCCTGTATCGACTAGTTCACGGAGCCATGCAGCGCCGATCGTCAGCT
Source organism: Parastagonospora avenae f. sp. tritici 18332-5 (assembly GCA_022559985.1). Taxonomy (NCBI): domain Eukaryota; kingdom Fungi; phylum Ascomycota; class Dothideomycetes; order Pleosporales; family Phaeosphaeriaceae; genus Parastagonospora; species Parastagonospora avenae. The sequence continues at coordinate 114,960 of JAFJTR010000035.1, forward strand.
GGACAGGGAGTCGACGATGAAGTCCGATGAGAACTGATGGGGGAAGAAAAGTGTTGAAGGGTGTTACGAGAAGCTTGTCAGAGCGCGATGATTCGATGTTCATCCGTGCTGTCCCGTGGTCTCGCTACCCCCCAACCGCGCAGCAATTTGGAACTTATTCGCCTGAAGCATGCACGGCTAGCCACACTTGGTCTGGCTGTCTCCGCATTTTCCTGCGCATCGTTCGTCGACAGCCCCTGATCCTTGGCCAGCCGTGCGAGCCTGCAGAAGCCTCAAAGGCGTTGGGTGTCTCCAGCGTTTCTGACTTTCGTCTGTTCTTCTGATCCTCTGTAATGCGTGTCTTGCCTCGACGCCATCTCTTTATCCAGTCGACAAGCAAACATCGGTTGCTCCCGGATCGCCTTCAGCCGGTCGCGCCATTGTCGCTGCAGGTTCCTCTCCTGATTTGACAGCACGGCGCAGCAGGTGTCTTGCAACGAAGTTCTCCTCCATCGTTTCGGAAAGCTGCCAAGGCGAAACCCTACCAGCTGTCGATCTGGCCGCTGTGGACGACTTTCCCATTAATCTCAACCTCCTCTGTCGCTCGGGATACAGGGCGGCGATGTGTTCGTTGTAGTGCTCGTGTGCGCATCCATCCGAACACTGGTCTCGATCGACGGTCGGCCTTGACATTAGAGCGTGGCGCTTCCCCACATTCTGATGCCCTAGAGCTTCCCTGTTGATTGCCGGCCCGTGTAACTTCCATGCGACGACCGATGCCATAGTGTATCGTCTTTCTTTCCAAGATTCTTTGCGAGAAAGACTAGGGATTATAGACCGGATCAAGAGGTTGGCGCGTTGTTTGCGTTTGAGGTACGCGCCCGTCGATGCGGCTGGAAGAGGACGTTGTGAGATGGTGGTGCTGAGGCTGACTGTATGACCAGTCGCTTTTCGCATCGGTTTTTCGAATAGACGGTACGAGTACCACTGTGGGATAGACCTGCCTGGTATGTTGTAGTCTTCTTTACCCCTCCAAGCCTTGATGCAGCGGGCGGCGGTGTCGGATTGCTGCCAGAGTATACGCTCGCATAGCGCAGGCGACGACGGGCTGCCGCCGTGTGGGAGAGCTCTTTGCTGATCGTGTTTGCAGGATATACAGTTCTTTGTCTGAATAGAAGGTGTTCGTGTTCGATACCCGCGCGTCGCCGCTTGAAATCGTTTAGAAGTTTTTGTCATTAAGGTAAGCCCAGCTGTTCTTCTTCTCTCTACCCATGGCATAGCCCCTTCTTTTCATACCTTCGGATTTCACACTCCTCCTGCATCTGCCCTCACAGCATGATGATGTGTCGGTCGGTGTGGGTCGAGGAATGAGGGGCGGCGGAGCTCGCAGCGCGGGATTTCGGGCTCATTGCCGCCAAAAGAGAGCTGTAATGGCTGCACGACACACAAGAAGATTCCACTCGTAAACAAGAGTATGTCGACGTTCACATTGGGGCAAACATCCTCGTGGTTGATTGGTGGTGTTGTGCAGGCGAATGGTGTTTGTGCGAGGGGACGACATGCATGGAGGAGTATCTTCCACACCAAAGGAGCCACACACCATTGCATCTCGTCACGGCGTTTTCAGGGGATTAAATCAGAAGGATGGCTATACGCTCGTTCTCGTTCGTATCGACTCAGTCATGCCCAAGCTAATCACGTTTGTTCGCAGCAATAATTTCTAAAGACACTCCTGGACGGAGGTTCCTGCCGTCGACCTTCAACGACGAACCAGCATCAAGGCGACACTCGAGCCATCTGGATCACCTGTTTGCGCGCCTAGCGTCCCCGCAGTCTTGCTCAACCGTCTTCTCTCCCCGCTTCTTCCTTCTCTCTCTCTCTCCTCCACCCATCCACACCACTCTTTCTCCCAATTTCTTGCCTCCCATCAAGCTCAGCTCGATCGGATCTTTATCCAGCTCTATCTGTGAGCCTTGCAAAAGCTCTTCCAAGTCTCCTGAACGTTTTCTCGCGTCAGGAAGGTGAGGCAATTGCTGCAGCATCTGGCAGGCACCTGCCTCCGCTAAGAATCCCCCAATTACCCACCTCAGCTACACCAGCCACACCTCCTTGAGTACCTCCTCAAGAGCTGTATCGCCTGCTCCTACTCCTCTGTCGAGGGCTGCTGGACGCCAGCTTCAGCACCGTGCAGTCAAAGCAGCAACAGCAGGTGAGTAACACGTACTGCAACGCTCACACGCGTCCTCTCCACACTCTTCTCAACTCCATCTGCTCGAGTTGCCACACTTCCCTCACACGCTCCGTCGCGAGCACGGTGCCATCCTTATCCCCATACCATCGTCGAGCTCGACGGGGCTCGCATTGCTTGCGGCAGTAAACGCAAGGAAGCACGCATGCTGACCACGCCAGGCTAAACAGCAGTGTGCGCAGTCAACCGCCAGAATAACAGCTTCGCCGCCAGTACTGCTACTCCAAAGATTCCATCATCTCAGCTGTATCCGACCTGAAGCATCACCCATCATACCACCTGTAAGTTTCGACCCTTCTCTCTCACCCCTCTTGCCTTGTCGCCATATGTGACGGACCTCACCGCCCAGGCATCAGGGGCGGCGTAAATGTCCGCAATGTCCTGCCCTTACCTTACTTTCTCTCACCTTGCCTGTCCCGCGGTCACCGCCACTTTATACCAGAGTCGCGCTAACATATAAGGTGTTTACCTTCGTAGGTGACGTCTGTTCCTCATTCACATACCCTTCCGATAACCAACACCTTGCAGCATTGTGTGCCACACTCTAAGACATTCTTAGTGTGCAAGAAGTACATCTACCCTGTGAAGAGACAGTGTGCATAGACGACACTGTATTCTGTGCATCCTCAACCTCAAGAGTTCACAGTGTGTTTGCATGTCACCTTAGAACTGCTTCGTATTAATTGCAACTAGACAAGACGGAATTCAGCAACATGAGTTCCACGGCGTACAAGGGCAACCTGACTGTCGGAGGTCCATCCCTCGATAAGTCAAAGTTGCAACTGCGCCGTCCGACGCCCGACAGCGATGTCTTGGCGTCAAGCGACGAGGACCGCGACCATGTGCGTCCCCCCATTCGCCAAGCCCCAGGTAGTTACTCTAGTGGCCGCCGTCTGTCGTCAAGCTGGCTCCACGATATCCAGCCAAACCGCAAGAACTCTCTGCCGGCGACTTCGTTTGCAGACCCCCAACCTGCAACGCCAATCCTCGATCTTGGGCAGCAGTCTCGGCCTACTACATCTTCGTTTGCCTGGAACACAAACAGTTTCTCAGGCGGTCAATCGGGCAGTCGCCTCCGAGAAGTCGTCCCTTCCCCAACTTCGGCCTTTGGCCCCGAGAGACCCCTCCCCTCACCTACTACCATCGAAATCGACAGTGGTATCGCCTTCCTCCTCAACCAGCAGCAGCACCTGCCTCTACGCAAGGCTGTCCGTTCCCAGTCTTATAGTATAGGACAGGGTGATATCGAGAACAGCCCGGTTGCTAAGTTCAGTGCTCACCTCCGCACGAACGTGCGCCACCGCCCCTCGAAGCCAAGCCTCCTTGGTGAGTCCGGTCTAGGTCTTTCCCAGCTGCGCGAAGACGATACCGACGAGGTCGAGTCTCTCAACGGCACCGAGCACGGTGTCCGCCTTCCCCCCGGCTACTGGGAGCGCGAGCAGAACCAGGCATTGTTGAAGCAGGCAGCCGTCGAGAACGCCCGCGCTCGCAACCGCGCGACTTCCACCGGTTCGCCCGTGTCACAGCACCGCCGCAAGACCACCGCTGGTCTGCGCAACACTTCTTACGGCACTGCAGACTACGCAATCGAAGAGATGGACGACCCCGAGGCCAACGTGAACCACCCCAACCATGGTCTCACCCGCCGTTTCAGCGAACATGTCTCATTCTTGGGTCGTGAACATGAAGTAGAGATCGTTGACAGCCCCAAGAAGCAACAGTGGGCCACTGACAACATTCCGATGCTTGGTGCTGATGCCCTCGGTCGTCGACACTCTATCGCGCACTACGGTGGTGGGTACACCTCCAACCTTCCCGTTTCCACCTTGAGCAACACTCAAGAGGAAGATGAGGAGGTGGCCTCACCCCGCCAGGAGTCCAAGACTCCAGAGGACCCCGATAAGTATGACCACACGGCCTACTTCGCTGGCTACGGTCCTGCTTCCCGCGCCATCAATGCTTCAGCCATTTCGGCCGCCCACCCCGACCCGGTGGTTCCGAACCCAGCCATGTCTGCAGGAGGACCTAATCCTTATGCCGTCCCCCATGCATTTGGTCGTCCTGGCCGCCGCCTGTTCGTCGTCACGTTCAAGTGCTCGCGCGCTGACATCTACTACCTGTTCGACAACACTGGTCTGGAGATTCGCTGCGGTGATCTCGTCATTGTTGAGGGTGATCGCGGATGCGACTTGGGCCAAGTCACCCATGCCGACATCAGCCTGGATGAGGCTCGGAGACACAAGGCTCATGCCAACGAAGAGCACTTCCGCTGGTTGGTCATGTTCTCTCAGTACTCTCTGGCTGGAACTTCAAACGACTCTGGCATGCTGGGCTCCCTTGCCCGTGCCAACGGCTACCCTAACGCGATGTCCGGCTCCAACGTCACGAGTATGACCAACCAGCCCGAGCAGGAGACCAAGCCCAAGATGATCAAGCGCCTTGCTCAGCAGCATGAGATCATGGGCCTGCGCGACAAAGAGGGCCAGGAAGCCAAGGCTAAGCGATGCGGTGCTCAGAAGGCTGCTGACCACAAGCTCAACATGGAAATCCTGGATGCCGAGTACCAAGCGTAAGTCGTCACTTTTCTCATAATGCTCCGATACTGACAGTGCCTAGTGACTATCACAAGCTGACGTATTACTACTATGCGGAATCTTATGTCAACTTCAACGAATTGGTTACAGACCTCTTCAAGCAGTACAAAGTGCGCATTTGGATGTCGGCGATCAACCCGGCCTCTGTCCCTCCCCACTCTTCAGGAAACATGCACGTGCAGCCTCCCTCGGCTGTTGGACCTGGAGCCATCATGCGCTCGCGTGCAGGTAACCCTTCCTACGCTGTCGGTCCTGGTTTCGGCAACAGCAACCATCGTGCCCACCACCAGTATGGTGAGTTTCGCCGATTCTATCCTACACTATCAATAGCTAATCGAGATCAGGTCGCAATGCCCAGCAAGCTCCACAGGGCGGCTACGATGATGGCTACAATGCCTTCTCTTACCAGCTCCCGAGCTACAATCCCCAGGCCAACACCTACGTGAACCCTTTCCAGAATCAGCGTTTCAACCAGCAGGTCTATGGCAACTACCCGATGCAGGCAGGCAATTATCCCACTGCCACCGCGAGTGGTAGTCCTATGAATTACGGAGGCTACTACCCGCCGACAACCTATGGTGCTTCGCCTTCTTACGGTGCTGCGACGAGTGGACCTGCTTACCGCGGCGGCTACACCTCTACGACCGGTGCAAGTGGTGGCCAAGCCTCCACTGCTGCCACCGCAGGCCCTGCTTATAGCCAGTATGCCTCGTCCTACTACAAGACCCCCACCAGTTCTGTGGCCATGGGTGGCACGACCGGTAGTCCTGGCAACGGCTACACGGCCACGTCAGGCACCACCCACAACACTGGCTATGATCCTCTCATGGCCGCCATGCAGAACATGTCCTTCGGCGGCAGTTAATCCATTGGCAAACCACTCCGAACATTTGTTTCCTTCACATCTGCAGCGGAAAGCATCGGTAGAACCAGTGTGGCCGACCTCATGATCTCATCCGCTCGGACATTCCACTATCATGCTCTGCCACATGATTCTCAGTTTCTTATACTATCTCGGCGACGGATCCTTCACGGCACATCTCAATCACGGGATATATGCAGCAAGGATGTTGCTGCTGCGTAACGGATCACGATCTGTCTTCATGCCTCATGCCTCATGCCTCATAGCTCATGGCATACTCAGTGCTGTGAGCTGCGGCGGTCTGTGGCTCTTTCATGGCGGTACTTTGCTGCGGTTTCATTTCCACTTTGCTCAATTCTACACCTGCCCATTTCCCAATGCCCACTTCCCAGTTTACTTCGACTACCGCCCCTGTTTATGCTTTCTATCCGATGACGGATGACCTTTCCACATTTCACAGCATCATGGTCTTATGGTACAGACGGAACAAAATTTTCTTACTTCATGGATGCTCTTCAGATATATGCCTGTGGCGAAAATGACAAAGCTTTACAGCATCTCCGTGCTCCATTTGCGTGATTTGTGTAACAGTGCAGTGAATCGAATCATCATATGACATCTTCGGGCGGACTATCCACCCGTATTCTGTTTGAACTCAACCTACTCTAAGAGAGCAACTGTCATCGTATATACAAGCCTGAATAGACTCAATAGCTGATTAGTATATTGCGAAGAGCTGAAAGAACTTTGAAGGTAGACAGCTTGGTTGAACTGCCCTTGGATAAGCGCGCACGAATTGGTGCTGCACCCGGTGCTATCGTGCCTTCCTAGTCTGTACCTCACCTCACCTCACCTCACCACCACAACACTGTTTCACGAATTTACGACGCATCCTATTCCATTTGAACCGCAGCATTATCGACAACTCCCGAGATGGCAAGGCGACGTGTTCAGTCGCCGAAGCCGTCTAGCAGACCAAGTCGGCGTGAACCAGCTGAAGAGGCCAACTCTGACGAGGAAGCTGCTAATTCAGAAAGCCAGTGAGTTTTGCATCCCAAAACGCCCTTGTGATGGTTTACTGATGTAGATTTAGGAAGATTCTCGCACTGGCATCACTCCTCAAGCAGCCCAAGACCGACGACAAGGACCTGCAGCAGTTCCGCACGAAGGTTGCCGCCGATCGTGAGCGGTTGAAGGCGCGTCTCGACCAGCGAGTACACCAGGCGTGAGTCAAGATCTGGAAATCTTGCCCGTTCGTTACGCGCTCCCTGGCTAACGGTCGTGGCTTGTAGTGAGGAAGCGGAGACACGCCGCCGCGACGAGATCACGTCTACCATTCTGAACGCTCTCACAACCCCGAATCGAGACTTGAAAGGCGAGACCCCTACCTTTGCTGGCACCAAAATCGCGGAAAATGCAGTCTACATGCCGGTGATTGACGTTCTCTCGTCCTCTGAAGCTCTCCTCGAAGAATACGAGCGGCTTGACAAGATGATCATAGAGATGCGCGACGAGCAAGAGGAGCCAGTCCCAGAGGCGTGGCACCAAGACATACAAGAAGCAGAGAAGAAGCTGCAGATGGGGGCTCGAGTTGCACTGAGGAATGTTAAGAAGGTGCTGGGTGCTGATGCTGAAGACGATGAAGGGGTGGCAGCTGAAGATAGATATGCGGCCATGCAGGATTCTGAAGGCGAGCAGGAGCTGAACTACGAGCTGGAGAAGAGTCTACGCTATGCGGAGAGGGGTGTTAGGAGGATGGTCAAAGGACTCCCGGACGTCGATGCTTAGTGCTTTACAAGTCGTGGCTCCGGAGGCTGGACATCGCTGGGTGTGTTGTGAGAGACTCCACACATCATGCAGATCACATTGCCATAGTTACTTATGAACCATGAAGCCCAGGGCAATCATCTGTCTTTTTAAAATTGGATATAACGGACATCACCTTCGAAAGCTTTGCTTCGGCCAACCGTACTCGCTTCGGCTGTCCGCACCCCTGCTGTGTGGTGGGGCTAGCGCCAAGCGCTTTAGCTTGCAACTTTCCACACACTCCAATTTTGCATTCGTGATTTCGCACTCGACAACCGCCAACGTCGACAATCACTAACCAACAGTCAAGGTATGTCCGCCGCGAAACCCTCGAAAAACTTCGAACAAGACGACTAACAATATCGCAGATGGGTGCCCTCAAGTGTAAGCGCTTCACAACCACCGCCCTCAATCCCAGCTAAACCGCCGTTAGATGTCGAGGAACTTCAGAAGAAGAAGCAGTCGGACATGATGCGCTTCTTGATGCGCGTTCGCGTACGTACAAACAATCGAGCTCGAATCGGAACTCTGCTAACATTGCGACAGTGCTGGGAGGTATGAGTTAAACCCTTCGAGACGTCTCTGAGTCTCAATTGATGTACTCGTTGAACATTGCTGAGAGTGCATCGATAGCTTCGCCAACTGAAGGTCATCCACCGTGCCAGCCGTCCTTCCCGCCCCGACAAGGCTCGCCGCCTCGGATACAAGGCCAAGCAGGGCTATGTTATTTACCGTATCCGTGTCCGCCGCGGTGGTCGCAAGAGGCCCGCGCCCAAGTACGTTCATTCATGAATGCGAAGAAGAAGAACATGCTAACATCAATTCTAGGGGTGCCACCTACGGTATACACAGCGCACTCGACTCGCTGCATTTTCGAAACTAACAAATGAACAGGCAAGCCCACCAACCAGGGTATCAACCAGCTCAAGTACCAGCGTTCCCTCAAGTCCACCGCCGAGGAGCGTGTCGGACGCCGCTGCGCCAACTTGCGCGTCCTCAACTCGTACTGGATCAACCAGGACTCTACCTACAAGTACTACGAAGTCATCCTCGTCGACCCCCAGCACAAGGCCATCCGCCGCGATCCTCGTATCAACTGGATCGTCAAGCCCGTCCACAAGCATCGCGAGAGCCGTGGTCTCACCGCCACCGGCAAGAAGAGCCGTGGTCTTGGCCGTGGACACAAGTACAACAACACCACTGCTGGCAGGAGGAAGACCTGGAAGAGGCACAACACCCTCTCCCTCTGGCGCTACCGCTAGATGCGCTGAGGGCGTGGTGTGTGTGGTGGAGCGTCTGGTCGAAGTCTTTAAGCGAATGGGCTGGCGTGAATGGAAAAGGCTATCCTGGGTTATGTAGCCGTCTAGCATAACGGGCACCGGGCTATACAAAATCAATCTTCATGGTTCATGATATTCATGACTTGCACTTAATATCACGAATTGGTTGCTTGCATGTTGACTACATTGGTGTACTTCTCATCTTGTGCCGTATGATTGACGAAGCATCGATTGTTTTCGGGAGTAAAAGACGACACAATAAATTCCTGCATGAAGCCTAGAGGACTGTGAGCCTCGGCAGGCTGGTACTTGCAATGGTTGGCATTGGTTGTCTTGGTATATTACTTGGGCAGGAGGATGCTGGGGTGTTCACCGGTGCCCGGACGCACGCCGACGTCAGTTTGTTTTCCAAGCTTGGGTGGCTGCCATGCCAATACAAGACCACGACAACCTTGTGGCCCAACTTCCACTTCATTTCTCAGTATACCTTTGACTGTTGGTAGATTTTCTCACATATCGCTCGACACTCGGGCCAGGGTACCATTGCTGGTAAGGGCTAAACAAGCGCCTGTGGTTGCCCCACGCGAAACATCTCAGCCCAACTGACAACACCCGCGCAGCACCTCGAAAACAAGCGAAAACACCACCAATAGAGTTTCGAGGCAGACACGATCCCTACATTCTGCACCAGTGACGCCATGCGGCTGACGATCTGACGTCCTGAGGATATTCGCAGCCTGAACGCCAGCTCCACTGGTACGAATACATGATGTTTCCGCGTTGTGCACGCGCAAAGCCAAACATCATCTGAGCAGCACTGCTGCACGACGAGGCAAGGCAGTGAAAGGTCGCACCTAGCCCGCATCTGCCTACTAGCCTCTGTACCAGATCGTATGACCCTCTTCCCTTGTTACAACAACTTTCTGCGCATCAACCACCGCAGCCATGGTCAAAGCCGACCCCACGCGGAACTACTATGCGGACCTCAAGGTGTCTGCGAACGCCACCGAGAATGAGATCCGGAAAGCATACCGCGGCCTCGCGCTCCAGTACCATCCCGATCGCAACCCAGGACGTGAGACTGAGGTGGTAGTCAAGTTCCAGGAAATCCAGACGGCGCACGAGATTCTCTGCGATCAGGCACAGCGAGCAAAGTACGATGCTGAGCGAAGAAAGTACCGTAACCTCAACATACCCGCACATACACCAAATACTCCTCGAACGAGGCCGCCGCCACCACCTCGAAACGCATACACTACCTCCACCCCAAGCGGGTCGTATTACCGCGCTCCTCCCCCCAAGCCATCGCCACAGACCCCACGGCCGGGCCCGCCACCGCAATATGCCTCATATGCGAGTGGTGCCGACCGCTTCACGAGCAAGAATTTCCGTACGCCACCAACCGCACAGCGGCCAGAAACACGACAACAGAAGGACGCAGAGGCACGGGCTAATGTCTTCACAGCATGGCAGAAGATGAAGCAGCCACGAGCCGAAGAAGCTCGCGCACATAATCCGAGCGCTCAAGCAAATCAGAACGGCCAAAATGCCCAGAGCCAGCAGCACAATCCGAATGGCACGCCGTTCGGCCGCAGCGCGAGCACGAGGGTTCCATCGTCAAGAAAAGGCTTTGACCCAGGCACACCTGGAGGAGACGAAGGACAGGCACGGTCAGCTTATAGGAACTACGCTCGACCTGCCCCTACTCCGCCCGGCTCGACGACTCCGCCCCACCCGCACCCTCCGATGGGGGACACTCGAACCAACGAAGTGCCATACAACGAGGGAACTCGCACGCGGACGCCGTACTACTCTAGCGCAGCAGGAGAGCGGACTTCCATGTTTGAAGGTCTTGGCCGGTCTGCGAGTGTTCGGAACTCGCCCACAGGATCCAACCGAGCAACGCCTGGTGCAGATGCGGGCTCATTCTCCGATTCAGGTCGCCGGCAGCAGCGGAACTCGTACGCCGGTACTCCAAACAAGCCATTTCCTCACATGTATGCCGACTCGAGCGACGAGGAGTCGGAGGCAGAGGTCTTCGGAGGCGCCAACAAGCACAGAGATCAGCCTCCGCCAAAAAACACACAACCTCCACCACCTCCTCCAACATGGGCTCAGGGTGGATTTACAACCCCTCAGAAGCAGCAGGCCAATGGCATGACAGGAAATATGCCAAACAGCTTCAAGAGCAGAAGTGAGGAGAGCATCAATATGAAGTTTTCGCCTTCGGACTGGCATGGCAAGTTCGAAGGCAGTGCTGATTATTTTGCCCCTAACGTGCCCAAAGGTTCCACTGCCAAAGGACGCACGTCTCCAACACGAGGCAGACCGCCTCAGCGGAATGCTACGGGAGCACCGCCAGTGTCGCCATTTTCGCAACCACAGGCGGCGTATCAGTCTTACCCCATACCTCCACCCCCACCAGGACCTCCACCGAATGTCAACTTTCCGCCTGCACCCGATGGTGGAGTCCCTGCGGCGACGTTCAAGGCAGAAGAATGGTCAAGTTACTTCAAGGAGCCGAGCTGGGTCTATTCGGAGCAGAAGGAGACTTCGCCGCGTCGTGCCTCGGAAGCCACCAAGCGACCGAAAGCTAATCGAAAGGCGTCTGTCGCTCAGGACAAGCGATCAAAAGGGACCGAAAAGCCCGACCCGTTGCGGCCGAGGAAGTACCAGGCGACTGCCGATGATGCTGAGAAAGGCGACGCGGATGCAATGGACATCGACTCGGCTACGCCGCCTGTGCCGAACGCTGGAGGCGCGAATCCAAATCCACAAGCCGCGACTGCGCCTCCTCCAGGTTCCACCATGAATGGTACAGGTCCGCAGCCAAATGGCACGGCTGCCGCATCGAGACCTCCTGCAGCAGGTCTGAACGGCGTGACCACAGCTCTCGTCGACGATGACACCTTCGCAGCAACCTCAACTGCGGGCAGCATGGGTCTCAATGGCCTATCTGATACCCTTCCCTTCCCGTCAGAATCCTCCAAGTCCCATCCCACCAAGCCTTCCACCGTCCAGAAGCTCAAGTTCCCCAATATGCCACTCGCCCCAACGCTACCCACATCTTACGACCAAGTCTTCGTCGACCTCTACTTCAACCGCTTCGAAACCTACTGCAAAGACTACATGAAGGCCACCGCTGCCATGACTGCGCACTTCGTTGCCCGCGACGCTGAACTTGCCGGGACTCTGGATGATCGATTCGCACACCACCGCGGCGAAATGACCAACAAACTGGGCTTTCAGGGCTACATGAACCGGATGAAGGAAGACGAACAGGTCCTCGAGACGTGGATGGTCTACCAACAGAGCCACATCAAGGCCATGGCCACGTGCGAGGAGGTGCGAAACAGGACGATGAAGATGTATCAGGACAGAGCAAACGGAGTTGGTGCTTAGGAAGCTCCAGATAAAGGAGGCAAAAGAGGCAAGGGGAATGTGTATATTCACGATCCGTGTGATTTGAGGTGGACTGGGGATTTGGGCCATTTTGATAAATGGAGCTAAAGGAAAGTGTTCTTGATTAGCGAAGGCGTTGGGTCTCTGGCGTAAAAGTTGACAGATGGATACCCGTAATCGTCTCGTTGAGGGTCGTTGGATACACGCGATGTAATATTAGGATTGAATTAACATAAAAATATATCAATCGGGTCATGGGTTGAGTGCGTGTAGTGAAAACTACAATTAGAAATGATTACACAGCGATAATCATATGATATCGTAGCCTGATCAACATGAGGCAGCAATAGCTTGAGACGTGGTCTATATTCTCACGTCATACAATGCCTCCGCTTACCCGTGATCCTGTCTCACACAAGCGACCAAGCGACCAAGAGCAGCCGCTGCTCGTGCACTATTGTGCTCCAGGCGTCGTTACACATGCACTCCACGAATCGTAGACGACCTTCCGCTGTCAAGGCTTATTCTTTCCTTTTCGAGCAAAAGCAACATTGATGGCGTGAAGTCAAGCTTAGCTGACGCCATCATGAGTCTAGCGCGCAGCCCCAACATTCTGGAACTAGGCCCCGGGAACGAAGTTGGAATGTAGGGCAGGTGATTCAGGACACTGTGGGACAGATTGCACGATCTGAGGAGATGCGGTTTCAACAAGGCTTCGCCCAGCTTGTCAGACGTCGATCTGCGACGAGGGACATGGGGCGCTTTCCTATTTCCGTCCTAGCCCCTCGATGAACAGATTCCAGCCCGTATAGTGGCTGGCTGGCATCGATACCGTAGTCCCAAAGCGCATGCGCGATGAGGGCTTGATGAGGGCTGGAAATATGCTCAGGGTCCGAACAGCGGTTTTGGCAGTTATGTGTCCCTTCATTTCACTCCCGCCGCCTTTCGAGGTTTCGTCCCATCAATCCCTGTGGAGCTGACGCGCGTAATTGCACCGAACGCTGTGCCCAGCGACAAGTGGAAGGTTTACATGGGCTTCTGTCTCACGGCACACCCGGGAGCGCGATCGGGCTTTGGAAATTCCGTCAGGGAAAGGAATTCATGGTTAGTTAGGTAAACATAGGCGCTGAGCTGCTTGCGGAGCTTTGGAGCTCAACACTAGACACGATCCGAACTCGACTTTCCGGCCGGCATGGCGGGCGACACGATGCAGGCTATGCCTATGTCGCCGATACATTCGACGAGGGAGCTGGGAGGCGCGGCGGTGCAGTGGGCATGTACGAGAAGAGGGAGGATGTTGGTGTTGACGGTCGTGTTCTTCACGATTGTTCTTGGACTTGGAGGGATACATAATCGCGAGGTGAGTAACTCCACCCGAAGCTGGAAGGGACGTTGGACTGCAAGTGCTAATGTGACCGAACGTGTAGGCTATATCGTCACGATACCAAGCGTTGCAATGGCGGCCTTACATCCCCCACATCCCCGCGATTCTACAGGCGCCTTTCAAAGCCCCCTCGAACACGACGCTCCGACTCGAAAATGGAGACCTCACCATTGTGCCGCCGCAGCTGAAGAAGACGACGCCCAACTTCCACCTCGTGACACCTGCGGAGAAAAATGAAGATGCCTTCTGCAGGACTACACTGTCTAGCATGCTCCTCAACTATCCGCCGCCTACCGTAGTCGACCTGGACCGCGAATTTAAGGACAGCGACCAGAGGGAAAGAGCGACACTGCTCGGTATAAAACACTACATCGAGAACAGTAAATACGTGCAAGATGAGGATGTCGTCCTGATCGTGGACGGCGAGAACTCGTGGTTCCAGCTCCCGAGCGACGCCATCATAAAGCAGTACGCGCGCGTGCTGGAAGATGCCAATGCGCGGCTACTGAAGCATTACGGCGTGGACAAGAACGGATTCCAGAGATACAACCAGTCGATTGTGTTCGGCGCGGAGAAGATTTGTGAGGGCGACGATATGGCGTGTCGGTATGCGCCGAGGTCGATACTCCCGGCGAATCTGTACGGCAAGACGGAGGGTGACGACACTGAGGATCGGCCGGCAATATATCTGAATTCGAAAATGGTCATGGGCCCGGCTAAGGATTTGAAGGTCTTGTATCAGGCGGCGTTGCGCAATCTGGACATACATCGCACGCGCGAGCATACTGTACAGTCGGTGCTCGTGAACATGTTTGGAGAACAGCAGTTGAGGCGAGATGCGGTGGTCAAGGAAGAGTCGAAAGTACCCGTTGTCGCTGGTATTAAGGATATGTTGGAAGGCATAAGGGGCTCCGAGTTGAAAGTCGACTTATCATCTGCACCGCAGTACGAATTCTCCATGGGTCTCGACTATACGCACACCCTCTTCCAGCCCCTCGCATACGCTCATGAAGACGAGCTTGTCGCCCTTGTCCACAGGAACGACACGGACATATCAAACCACTTACATCCCAGCTCATGGACGAAATCTCTCGATCTCCCCCGCGCCCTCAATGATTCAAATCCTCCCTTCTGGCGCCCCGACCTAAATCCCAAGAACAACCCCTCCCCAAACGAAAAGCCCGCTCACATCGATAACCTAGACTTGAAGCCCGACCTCGACGACCTCCCAACCCGCATAACCCCATGGACCAATCTCCGCCTAGTCCAAAACACATACACCGGCAGCGTCCCCGCAATCCTCCTCGCACCACCTCACCCCGCCGCAGCCAACGTAACCTGGAAAGACATGTGGTACTCCCCCTACAAGCGCGCCCTACTGCGCAACTACTTCCGCACCCCACAATCCCCACTCGGCTACCACGACAGCCTGGTCGGCGGCGACCGCTCGTGGGACATGCGCGGCGGCCGGGGCGGTGTGTGGACGGCGACTGAGGAGACGTGGCTCGCGTGGGGCGAGGCGGACGGCGTGTGTGGATCGGTCAATCAGATCAAGGGGGTTTTTGAGGATGGGAAAGGGGTGTGGTTGCATGAGGGGGAAGCTGGGGCGGAGGACAGGAGATTGGAGGAGGAGAGGAGAGTTAGTGGGGAGGTGGATGCGCTGGGGTTTAAGACGGATAAGGGGGGGAAGATGGAGGCGGTTGAGAAGGATGAGGAAGAAGAGAAGAAAAAAGCAGAGGACGAGGAAGCGAAGAAAAAAGCCCAGGAGGAGGAGAGGGAGCGGCAGAGGGTGCAGAACGAGAAAGAGCAGAAGGAACGGGAAGATGCAGAAAAGCACAAGATGGAGCAAGAGTCTGCAGACTTGGCTGCTCATGAAGATGAAAGGGAGCGGCAGAGAGAGAAAGCGGAGCAGGATATGAAGGATATGGAAGCGCTGGATCGAGCCATTATACAAGGCGGGGAATAGATGTGGCAGTGTGGGCCTTTTTGCGTCAAATGTACATATTTAGATTTTTCGAGATGAGATTATACCCGTGGTTAGGGGGCGTTTTGGGTGAATAGACTTGCGCGTCCGACCTGGTAGAGCTGGGGCGGATACAATTCATACTTTTCAGTTAGTCGGTGTGTTTATATGGCGTCGTGGTCGTTGGGACGGTGGTAAGGGGAGGTGCACGTTCTCGGGATTTTCATTCAGTGTCTTGGTATTTGAGTTCTTGTTGTCTACTGTACGTTCCACTGTCCCCATCTCCTACTTTCTCTTCTGCGATCAAACTGTCCGTACTTTCCTGGAGTCCGCTTCGCTGGCTTCGTTGCGAGCCGGCTCGGACTTGGGCATGTTCTTGAGTTTCCAGATTGTGCAAAAGCGAGGTGCGTAGTAATCACCATGGCAGAGACATATACGGGCTGAAGTCACATTTACGGAGCAAACATCTGCTACTCTACACCCCACTCTCAACGCTATCTGACGTGTGCAATCCGAGCTACGCATCCAGGTGCACGCAGTGCGCCTCATAGCCAGGGCAAATACATACAGCTCAACATCAACCAGTTCACGAGAAATACACGCCGAACATTCCAAGTTTTATATCATCCTGCCCGCCGCGCAAGCGCCCCTGTATCTCAAATCCCGTTCCCGGGGTGAAGAGCGTTTGTCTGTTTGTTGTGACTAGTGCCTACCCGCTCCTTCCTCCCACACTTCGTCACCTCACCTCCACACCCTCAACATCCTACACCACACCACGACAAACATGAAGCAGGAGGATCCCAATCAACTTCGCCATAACGGAACAGATGCGTTAACAGAGCTCGAGGTACGTGCTTATCTGCCTGCACTTTTTCCGATGCTAATCTGAGGTAGGCGGCGACGAAGAATGTTGCTGCGGCGCTCGAAAAGAGCGTCAGCGAATATAAAGAGTTGATGGAGAAGTATCAAGATTTGCAGGAGACGGTTAACAATGGCGCGGCGGATGCGCAGGCGAACAGTGAGCCTGGAGGTTATCAACGCCACGTCGTCGTTATGATTGACGCATATGACAACGAAGTACGCTCCGCGATGCAATTTTGAAGTTCAATAATGAGAATGATAGTTGACGGACTTGTTCTTTCGCTACGCGAAAGAGAGCATCGCAAACCAGAAATACACCCTCGAAGATGCTGTTGACGACTGGTTCAGGAAGTATCGTCCTGATCTGGAACATGTTCACAGAATCGTACAGATATACGCCGATTACGGAGTCCTGCTGGCTGGTACCGCTCAGTCTGGAAATATTCAGGATGTAGGAGCGCAGCAACCGTCGGCAAAACTTCTCTCGACTTCGGGTGCATACTTTGACTTCATCAACGTCACTTCAGAGGAGGATCTTATCCGAAAGATGCAAGGTGGGTTTAGGTGACACATACGTACGAATGCTAGCTAAAAACACCCAGGACTCGTCAGTAACCATATCAGAGATGTGGCTTGCATCAGTTTCTTATTCAGCACAGACCGCTGCTCACACCTAAGTGCACCTGGTGAATACTCGGTAAAGACGAAAGATATATCGACCGAGTTCGCCATCCTTCTCAGTGATCTGGCGGAAGGAAAATTGCCCTCCTGGACCCCGGCGTGTTCCCGCGGAAACATCGAGCAGGTTCGGGAGATGACCGGTAACGATACCGTCGCGACTGAAAACGAGACAGCACATAGGGTGAGTCCACACTGTGTGAACATGCACGCGGACGACCAATGTACTAACATGTGTGTAGAAGGAGTCCTACAGCTGCTTCGAAAACAACCAATATGTTGCGCGCACGTCACCGAAATCGGATATGAAGTCGTTGAACATCCCCATAACGTCCAATTCGTCTTTAAATTCGTCTACCGTAATCCCCGCAAAGCCACGAACCGGCTTCATTCCGATCAATGCCGCTGGGCAACGTCTTGACCCTACCCTTCGCACACCCAGCAATGCAGAATTCAGCGCCTACAAACTACGAACTGGGCCCAAGAAGCTGTGCTCAGTGCACTATCTTAAAGGCCGGTGTTGGGCCAAGAAATGCTGCTACGATCATTCTCCTATAAATGATTCGCTCTCCCTCGTCCTGAAACACAAATTGCTGGAAAATCCATGTCGTTTCGAGGGCGTTTGCAGGGATGAAGGCTGTATCTACGGGCATGTATGCGCTAGAAAAGGATGTGCGGGCCAGAACGACAAAGGTTGCAAGTTCAGTGCAGCAACACATGGCGTGGATATGAAAGTCACCGGATGGGCCAGGCCGATTGAGAACAAGAAGGGCGCCAACAAAGAGAAAGCAGTCAGGGTGATGACACCGACTGATACAGGTAGCTCGAAATCATCGATGGAGAATTGGCCTAGCATGGGCAACTTGATCGACATTTGAGGATCTGGGCAGGGCAGGGACGATTATCAAGAGAATAGGAGAAGAATGGCCGCTGATGCACTTCGATCGAATGAAGTGAGATAGGGACGTCGAGATGGTATGCCATTCCTCGGATGCAAAGGAGTGGGCATCTCCGATAGAAGGTTCAAAAAGAGCACAAATGAAAAGAATGTACACTACAACATCTTGCGATCCTGCCTCAATGTCCCTGTCTTGTTCACCGGTCTCTTGCATTTTCCAAATCAAACATGATTTCGGACTTGCAGCATTTCACATCATACAAAGCAGAATACCAAGCGACATTCAAATAATCCAGTTTCCATTAAACCAACCACACTAATCTAAACAAAGTCCATCCATAGTATACACAGTTGTCGAATCGAACCAATTCCACTTTTCGCATAAATCTTATAGAACTCCCATCTATGCTTCCTCCGCGAAAACGCTCAAGTCACCCTCGTACAAGGGACTCACGCCATACACCTTCGCCATCCGTACCCTTTCGTCCCAGAGCATCTGCGCCTCTGGGTACCTCGACGCGGCCCAAAGAAGCGCTTCCTATCTGCTGCTTGCCATGACGTTGCGGTAGTAAGTGGCGGACATGGCGCAGGAGTGTTTGAGGCGGAGATCCTCGGTGAGGGGAAGGCGGAGGATGGAAACTTGGTTTGATCGCTAGAAGACGAGTTAGTAAAGCCTTGTCAGTATTGTGTGAGTGGGACTTACAGATGTCTTAGCGACCTGTCCAGCGACGGTTCCGGCAATCTCCATGAGCGCGACGCGTTCCTCCAAACCGCATGATTCGAGTCTGTCTCGTGCGGCGACTTCCAGGGCCTTCTGCAGCTTGACAAGGAGCTCCTGGATGCGGGCGTTGAGCTCCTCGTCGACGCGGTATGTTGAGCGCTGACCAGTGAGGTCGAGCAACTCGATGTAGTCGAAGTAAATCTGTCCGCCTTGCGTCCAGCCCTGTACAGGCTCCTTACGACGCGTGCGTACTGACGAAGCTGTTGACATGGGGCTATTTGTTGGCGTAGGAAGGAAGCCGCCCATAAGCTCGCGGAGTGGGTCGTAGTCGCGTGAAATAATGGCGTCGGGTCCGACCTTGCGACATAGGACTTCGTGCGCCTCCTCCAGCTGATCAGCCTTGATGAGATGGGTAGCTTGGCGAAGGGCATCGCCCTCAGTCTTTGCTTGTAGCGCAGCGGCGGCATGTAGCCACGTTGGTGGCACGTGGAGGTCATGCGTCAGGTAGATATATGTGGAGTCCGAATCTTCGAGGCTGTAGGTGCTGGAGAACTGGTTGACGAGCGACTTGATGTAGTGCTCGCGCATAGCAATAGAAGACAAATGACTGTAAACCCATGCTGCGGTGGTCCAGTGCTCTCGGGTGTGCAGCGAGGCCGCATATGTGAGGGCGATCTTATCACCAAGCTCGATAAGCGGGTTCTCTGATTGCGCATCCTTGTCAAACTGCGATGCGGTCGATGACAAGAATGATGACCGATGTGCGTCTTCATCTTGACCACGAACAGTAGGCATGCCAACCTTGCGCTCATCCGCCTCGTTCTCATCATCCAGTCGTGACTTGAAGAGCTGAAACATCTGGAACGATATGCGAGCGTTGAGAGGGTGGCCGGAGACGTTCTCGGGTGCTAGAACATCTTCGATGTTGGCGTCTAGCTCTAGCTTGGTGGATGCGTAGAGCTTCAGGATGCCCCATAGAAGGTCTTCGCGGTCCTCTGCTTCGGGGTCATTCCAGCCCATGTTCTCATTCGCCTCAGTGAACCAAGGCACAGGCTTGACCTGCTCTAGACCATCCCTGATGGCGTCTGCGAATTGAGCCACGGCCATCTCGATAGGTTCATCGTGCATGATGCCGTACCAGAGGCGAAGACCGAATGCACGTCGCCAGTCGAGCCCAAAACGGCTTGAAATACCAAAGGTTGATGCTTTGTTCTCTCGACCAGACACGTTCTTGCCTTCGGACTGCGCGCAATTGCCAGACAACAACTCGTACAGCGCCCGGTGTGGATCTTCCATCTCGGAGAGAATGTCCAACCGGCGCCACTCATCGATTTGCGAGACAAGGTTCTGGCGCATCGAAGCATCACCACCGATCTGGGCCACCATGGTCGCTAGTCGCAAATCAAGTCCGATGAGCAGAGAGTGGCAAGCATCCGCAACATTGTTGCAGCTGAGGTTAGCGATAGCCTTTTCTTCCGCAGTTGATGCCTGCTGGACGTCGGTCTGAGCATCGTCCCAGACGAGAGACTTCCAAAACTCCGAGAGCTGCTCTTTCTTGTGCAGATGGACATGCTCCGCGTCAACACCATCGGGAATATTGTCAGCGTCATCGAATAGAAGAGACAGCAGTTGCCACGCATGCTGCTCGTGGGCGCCAGCTGGTGTATCGATAGCAACGGCCTTCGCCATATCAGAGAACTCAACAGGAGCAGGGTCGGTCAGCAGCTTGGCCGCGGGTATGCCATTTGCCAGCGAGATCTTAGTGTGTTCCTTTTGAACAGCTAGAGTCTCGGGTGCAGCCTTTTGATGGTCAGCAAGAAGCACAAGAGTTAGACAATGCTACACTTACATCACGAAAAGATGGCATCTCCGTGAACCGGATATCCTTTGTAGCACCGACCAGCGCCTCCTGGACAGAAGCAAAGACACCGCCCTCGAGGGTTGACTGGCCTTTGCTTCCATAGACGAGGATACCGTTTTCGCTGAAATGGGGCTTGCTGCAGCTGTGGAACTTTTTGTCGGAGTCGCTCAATTGGTTCAAGTCGTCTGCAGTCTTGGGGCGCTTCGAATAAGGTAACTAGAGACAAGAGTTTCAGCAATCTTGTCCCACATCAATTTGTGTCTACATACATGGGTGGACTCAAAGTCCAGAGCGTCAATCTATGTTGAAGAACCATGAAGGAAACCCCGCCAAAGATTGCGCAAAAACCCAGAAAATCGCTAAAAAGGAAGGGGAAGTCAAACCTCGATGCCGTGACCCACACGCTTGGGAAACTTCTGCGTCTCCGTCTCGCCGAAGAGAGATTCCATCAGGTCCATTGCCGTGGTGAGGTTGCGTCCATTGGTCGATTGCGCCATCTTTGCGACCGCGCCGTCGTGGTCCCGCAACACGTTACCCTGGCTCTCGCGCAAAGCATGTCGATCCTGCTTCTTGGGGCTGATGGTGCGCTGCAATTGATTTGCCCAGTCGTCGTCAAAGACCTGCTGGTGGTTCTTCGACGGTGTGCCTTGACCCGGTCGAAGTACCTGACTAGCCTTGAGGATAGATTTTGGTTTCAGAGAACCTTTGAAAATGTCGAGGTCCTTGGCGAGCGCTTGCTCCGTGGTTTGAAACGGTGAGGATGCAGAATCCGCCATGTCCTGATCCCAAGCCGCTTCTGATTCGCCTTCAGAATAGTCGTGGTCATGCTGACCATCAAGCGAACCCACGGAGCGCTGCCCTAAAAAAGACTGGCCTTGCGCGTCGTCCATCTGCTCGTCTTCTTCGTAAGCAACCTCGTCACCAAAGCCTCCAGGAACAGAAGCGCGTGCGACATGCAGGCTTTTCTTGTTCTTGAAGTCGAAGGTATCATCGGGACTGGATTGCGTAGGGCTGGCAAATGAGTCCTCTTGAGGCGTGCTCGTCATTTGGCTTGAGCGAAGTTGGGATTGAGCGGGTGTGTCAGGAACAGGGCTCAGCTCGCTGGAGCCGTCATCTTCCTCGTCCTCGTCTTCGTCGTCGCTGTAGTCATCATAGTCCAAGCCATATGATGAGAAATGAGGGACAATGAACGTCCACTCGCCGGTGTTCTGGTTGTACTTAACAAAAGTAGTACCGTCAACACGCTTCAAACGCTCGAGATGCTTGACGTCCTTCTTGCCGGCCCTGTTGCGAGGCCACGATTGACCAAGACAGATCTCGGATGGCTGGTTGAGGGCGCTGCCAAGTGGAGGCTTGGGCAGAGTCGTGCATGTCTCACCGTAAACAGTGGCATTTCGCGTGGCGAGGCTGACGATGTCGCCATAGAGCTTGTCGAGGTCGACCTCAGACAGGTCAACCGGCTTGCCACAGTTGAAAGTGATCTGGCCAATGTTGTGACGACCAACAACAAAATTGGGCACGCTCTTCAGCTCCTGCTTGCTCATGCTCTTCAGTTGGTCCAAAGATGGGTTAGACCAGTAAGAACCTGCTGGCACTTCCTTTCCAGGCTGAGGCTGAACGTTCACAGAGGACGATGACTTGGGTGTGAGCACTGAGTTCTCCTGGACACGAGCCAGTTGATGACCGTTGACTTGTTCCATCTGAGGGCGACGGTTCTCGGTCTCAGCGTTACCGTTCACAGCCTTTGGAGATGCAGCCTCATCGTCCTTTCGTACGACAAGCGCAGTCTCGGCGTTGGTAGCTCCGTTAACGCCACCTGCCTCGCCAGCTGCGAAGCTCACGCGTTTCTGAGGTGGCTCATCAAAGAGAGGAATGCGTGTGTTGAGCGATCGGTTGACGTTGAGCTTCTTAAGACTGCCATTGCCGTAGCCTCGGCCACTGACCGAGAAGGCTCCAGGCGAAAGAATGCTGCTAGTATCTGGCGTGAAGCTGTTACGGAGGTTGCTAGTAGAAAGACTCTTTCCGAGCGAGCGAGAGAGGCTTCCACTCGAAAACATGCTGCCACCGAGGCTAGGGCTGTTTTGGCTTGCGCTGTTGGGGGTGCCGTATGTTGAGTACGAAAAGCCGTATCCAGCACGCTTGTTCTGCGGCGTGAGAAGGCGAGTTGAGTTCGCAGGATTGAGCTTATGCTGAGGCAGAATGGCACTCTTCTTGTTCTTTTGGCTGCTTGAAAGAGGAGTCGCGAGAGGACCAGGGCTCTGGGTAGGTGTGGCAAGTCCAGCGAACAAAGCATCATTACCATAGGGGTTGGTGGCCATTGAAGTGTTCAGCAAAGAGCTACCGGACGCACCGAACAAGCTATTGTTATTGGGCTGCTGGTTCTGTTGCTGGTTGTTCTGGCTAGAGAACAAGGATCCACCGAGGTTGGATTGGTTGTTGTTCTGAGACATACCGAAGAGCGAGCCGCCAGAGTTGTTGTTCTGAGTGGAACCTCCGAAGAGACCGCCAGGCTTCTGTTGGTTGCTCTGTCCGCCGAACAAGCCGCCTCCGGTGTTCTGCTGGTTGTTCTGGGCACCCAGACCGCCACCGAATAGACCACCAGAAGAAGCACCAGTGTTGCCAGTACTGCCACCAAACAGGCCACCTCCAGCTGGTGCAGCAGGCTTGTTTCCGAAGAGACCACCGCCAGCATTGTTGTTCGCAGTTGAGCCGCCAAATAGGCCGCCGGACTGCTGTGTGGTGTTGTTTTGCTGGCCAAAAAGACCACTGCCCGTGTTCGTCGTGCTTGCGCCTCCACCGAAGAGTCCACCCGCCGGCTTCTGCTGGTTTTGCTGGTTGTTTTGTCCGAAACCGCCAAACAGGCCACCCGTGGCAGGCTGAGCTTGTGCCTGAGTCTGGTTGTTCTGTCCAAAGCCTCCACCAGTGTTTCCAAAGAGACCACCACCGGTATTGGTTGCCGTGTTGTTCGCACCAAAGGCAGGAGCTGCGGCCGATGCATTGTTCTGACCGAAAAGTCCTCCACCAGTGTTAGACTGACCAAAAGCACCGCCAGTATTGGTCGCGGCGGCGCCACCACCGAAAGGTGTCGAAGTGGTCGTCGAGCCGCCAAAGAGGCCACCGGCAGGCTTCGCTTGGTTGTTGTTGTTGTTACCAAAGAGGCCTCCACCGGTGTTTGTCGATGCACCGAAGCCACCCCCGCTGCCAAATCCACCACTCGTTCCAGTGTTGGTTGCACCGCCGCCGAAGAGGCCACCAGTGGTGCCCGCTGCTGGAGTAGCTGTAGAAGATCCGAATAAGCCACCGGTCGCTGGCTTGTTTTGACCAAAGAGACCGCCGCCAGTGGTGTTGTTGTTTGCGCTGCCAAAGGCTCCACCAGTGTTTTGCTGGCCAAACGCAGATGTGGTGTTGGCATTGGCGCCGCCGCCGAAGAGGCCTCCGCTCGTGTTCGTGTTGGAGCCAAAGGCCGACGTGGTGTTGGCCGCGTTGTTGCTGCCAAAGCCTCCAAACCCGGTGCTCTGACCAAATGCGCCTGCCTGACCGTTTTGGTTGCCGTATCGCCGACCCTGGTTGTAGTCGGCTACGCGGAGCTCTTCCAGAGAGAAGGTCTGGTATGGTTGCTGGAAGGTGATCGTTTGGTATGACTGGGTTGCGGTAGTCGATGTACCGTCCTTCTCGCTGAATGCGGCGAAGGGAACGCTCGCGGTACCGTTGTTGACCGGTGCGGCGTTGTTGTTCGCGCCGAATCCACCACCAGTAGAGGCGCCGAAGGCATTGGTCGTGGTATTGGTGGTGTTCGTAGCTCCAAATCCTCCGCCAGTGTTGCCACCACCGAAAAGACCTCCGCCTCCTGTTGCTGTAGAACCAAATCCACCACCGGTCTTGTTCTGACCGCCGAACAGGCTGCCTCCAGTGTTGTTATTGGCACCGAAAGCTGGCGTGCTTGTAGCCGTGTTGTTGTTCGCACCAAAGCCCCCGAACGCATTTCCTGTAGAGGCACCGCCGAAAATACCACCACCGGTCGTTGAGCTGCCGAAGGGTTTCGAACCGAAGGCTGTGTTGGCTGTGTTGGTACCGAAGCCACCTAGTATGAGATGTTAGCATCCTGGTTATGCGAGAAATGATAAACAGATGGTGCGCGCGAGTTCCTGTTTCTCCGTGATCCGCGATTTGGGCGACGCGCCAGGCAAGAGGAGCGCAGCTTTTTCGCCGAAGCAGATGATTGCTAGAGCTCCACGCAACGACGCAAAACGATTTGCAAGGTTCGACGTACCAGACGTACCACCGCCTCCGAATGGCGAGCCAGTATTGCCAGTGTTGTTTCCGAACATGGTGCTACCCGTGTTGTTGTTGGAGCCAAATATGCTGCCACCATTGTTCGCGTTGGAGCCGAAGCCTATCGTCGCGGCGAATTAGACACGGTTTGTCGAACCGGCGGCGCACGTTGAAGCAGAAGCAAGGCGCAAATCGCGAGTCGCAGGAGGAGCGTAGGAACAAAGCAGAAATCAGAACGTGATGCTGTACTTACCACCTGTGGTGTTATTGTTGGTATTGTTGTTCGCACCGAAACCGCCAAAGCCGCTGCTCTGCTGGTTGTTGTTGTTAGAGCCGAAGCCCCCGAAGCCGAAAGACATAGTGCTGTCTATGCGGCCGATGCGCGCGTGAGGACAATCAGTTGACTAGCAGCGCACGGAAGAATGTCGCGTTGATCGCGGGTGTTGATGGAGCTGTCGCGACAAAGCGAGGTAGGGGAGGCGGGCGATGTTAAGAGCTCGCAGGAGGAAAACGCGCCAAGCAATTGAGCAGCAATTGGCGGGGCGCTTGTGGGGGCGACAGTGAGGGAAGCTAAAGAAGGGAAGAGCTCAGGAAGCGAGCAGATTAAGTAGGGAAATTGCCGTCATGAAAGGAAAGAGCGACGGGAAGGTATACGGGCTGAAAAGCGCTGTGAGGAGAGACGTGAAGTGGACAGAGCGCACCAGGGCTGCTCCAAGCTCGCCACGCTAGGGAACACCCACTCGAGCGCGCCACGTGACTAGTCAAGCTGCACTCTTAGGCACACGTAGAATGACGCACAGGTCCCGGGCGAGGCTGCTCAGCCAATAGTCTTGAGCTGTATGCACCTATATGAAGGCCAAGGATGTCTGGAAAGTCCTACAAGAGCATTTCAAGAGCATTTCTTATCAGTTCAAGTCACGAACTGCAGCACAAGTGTCCGGCCGCATTCCAAACATAACCCAATGCTGACAAAGGCCTTCTTTCGCTGGCAAATCACAGGGCGCGAATTTTAGGCGTTAACCTGCATGTGGGTGCCTGGCTACCTTCACGTCGCTGCCTTCACGGGTGTATGGCAGCCTGAGGACTGCACTGCCTCGATGCCGCCATGACGCATCGAGTCTGAAACATATTGAGCTTTATGGGCCAGTTTAGCCAAATATAGTCGATGTCTTGCCCTCTCTGAATGTCTTGACTCCTCGTCTTCTGAAGAGTTATGCTCGCCTTTCAGAGTAACTACTTGGCACATGACCGAACCAGGAATTTCTGCTGGGTCATCAGGCAAACCTTCCTGAAATGGACTGCAACCTGAGCTGGCACAAGAGCAAGACGTGCACGAAGGGCACACATCATAATGGGGGCCTTGACTTTGGAGCTGCTGCATTGTCCAAAACAGACGCTGCCTGGACAAAACGCTCACATGATACTGCACAGATTTCCGCTCTGGGAGAGCGAAATCACAACCCTGATTCCTGTTCTCAATCAATATGGAGGGGCAGTGTTGTATGCAAATGCGCAGGTGACCTCGACATGGACATATAGAGCCTTACTCAATCAATCTAGCTCAGCCTGGGAGTGGATCTTTCTCCAAAGCGCGCTAAACATTCACGCGTACCGCGACGAAAACAAGCATAACTGAACGACACCGTGAAACAAAGAACCGCAACACAACGAAAAAGTCGCATTGTCGCAATTGACACTGTACACTGGCCAATCGTTCAAGCCAGACACCAGCGCAAATACACCATTCGAAAAGTGCGCCTTCACCGCCGCTGAACCACAACCACAATCACCACCCCGCAACTGCGCGCAACACGTCTCCACGCACAAAATGACGACTCCCTCAACACAACCCCCCCACGCTCCCCGCTACGGCCTCGGCCGCACAAATCCGCCTCCCAATCCATCATCCACCTTCGCCCCCAACCCCCAAAAGAACGCCCAACGCCTCGAATCCGAGCGTCTGGAAGCCGAGCGCCTCGCACGCGACTCCCTCTCCGAGCTTTCCGAGGAACAACGCGAAGAAATCAGCGAAGCATTCAACCTCTTCGACCTCGACAAGGACGGCTACATCGACTACCACGAGCTGAAAGTCGCCATGAAAGCGCTGGGCTTCGACCTACCCAAGAACGAAATCCTGGGGCTGTTGAACACGCACGGCACGCAGACGACTACGACGAAGAGGGGGCCGCAGGCGCAGACGCAGACACAGCCGCCGCGGCGATTGCTGAGTTTCCAGGCGTTTCAGAATCTCATGGCGCAAAGGATTTTGAGCCGCGATCCAAGGGAGGAGATTGATCGCGCGTTTGAGTTGTTTGATGAGGGGGGAAAGGGTCGGATTACGTTGCAGGATTTGACGAGGGTGGCGAGGGAGTTGGGGGAGGGTTTGAGTCATGATGAGTTGGTGGCGATGATTGAGGAGTTTGATATGGATGGGGATAATGCGATTAGTCGCGAGGAGTTCATGGGGATTTGCTTGGGTTGAAGCTGAGAGGAGTGAGCGAGATGCGAAGGCGTATTGGCGAACCTGGGGTACATTGCGACTGAAATTGGTTGACTTATTCAATTTGAGATACCAGGACAATACAACACGATGCTTGTTTTAAAAATGCTTCTTGACTTCGAACTTAATTGCTCTGAAAGACTATATACAGCTCAGCACTAGGATCTGACTTGCCTAAAAGCTTTCGACTGACAAACGGAAAATGCATGCATAGTACAAATCAACCACATCTCGTCTACTGTCCGGGACTAATAAGTTGTCCCTTCTTCTGGGCATCGTGTGCCCAACCACCAGCAAGCGCCGGGCCACCATTCTTCTCCGCGTAGCCCTGTATCCTCGCCTCCAGCTCTGGCCTGAAGTGCCTGATCAAACCCTGCAGGGGCCATGCGAAGGCCTCACCCAGAGCACAGATAGTGTGTCCCTCAACCTGCTTGGTCAACTCCTGCAACATGTCGATCTCGCGCTCTCTCGCCTGGCCCTTGTTGAATCGGTCCATGATCTGATGTGTCCACTTGGATCCCTCACGGCAAGGTGTGCACTGACCGCAAGACTCGTGGTGGTAGAACTTTGCGAGACGGGTGATGGCGCGTACGACGTCGGTGGACTTGTCCATGACGATGACGGCTGCAGTTCCGAAACCAGACTGTGAGTCCTTGAGGGCGTCGAAGTCCATTAGCTGGTCGTCGCAAACGTGCTTGGGAAGAATGGGTGTCGATGAACCTCCAGGGATGACAGCCTTGAGGTTGTCCCAGCCGCCAATCACGCCACCGCAGTGCTTGTCGATGAGTTCGCGAAGGGGAATGGACATTTCCTCCTCAACTGTGCAGGGGTGGTTCACGTGTCCGGATATGGCGAAAAGCTTGGTTCCCTGGTTGCGCTCACGACCGAAGCCGGCAAACCAGCTGCCGCCACGACGGCAGATGGTCGGTGCGACGGCAATGGTCTCGACGTTGGCGACCGTCGATGGGCATCCGAAAAGACCAACGGCAGCGGGGAACGGGGGCTTCAAGCGGGGCTTTCCTGGCTTGCCCTCTAGCGACTCGATGAGTGAGGTCTCCTCACCGCAGACGTAGGCGCCCATTCCTCGGTGGACGTAGACATCGAAGTCATATCCAGATCCGCAGGCGTTTTTGCCGATGAAGCCGGCCTTGTATGCCTCCTGGATAGCGCGCTCGAGGACTGCAGCCTCGTGGTAGAACTCTCCTCGTATGTAGATGTATGCGGCCGTGGCGTTCATGGCACGTCCAGAAACAAGACAGCCCTCGATGAGCTTGTGAGGGTCCTTGCGCATGATTTCTCGGTCCTTGCATGTTCCGGGCTCGCCCTCATCGGCGTTGACGACAAGGTAGCGGGGCTTGGTGTCCTTGTCCCAGTCCTTGAAGTTCATGAATGACTGCCAACTATTAGCATCGCCGCCATTTGCTTTGATTGCTTCTTTTTCTGCGTACCCATTTCAGACCAGAGGGGAAACCAGCACCACCTCGGCCTCGTAGACCAGACGCCTTGATCTCAGAAATAATCTGTACCAGTCAGCACAGCTGTGTATCCATTGTGTCGTTCAACATACCCAGTCGTGGCCCTTGAGCAGAATCTCCTTTGTCTTGTGCCAGTCGCCATACTTCATGGCGCTCTTGATATCTGCGCCATGGTGTCCGTACAAGTTCTGGAAGATCCTGTCCTGGTCCTTCAAGCCTCCGTACACCCTCTTCGGCGGTGCATCGTTGACTGTGGCCAAGTTCCTCTTCTGTGTCCTGGAGGGTGTAGTGGCGGCCACGGAAAGGCGAGCGGCGGCTCGTGGAGCGCTGGCCTTGAGCGCAGAGCTCGCGGGTGCGTGTCGTGCGAGCATCGTGTGTGCTGTTTGTGCGTTGACGGGCGCAATTGATGCTCGTGCTGCCGGCGAGCGGACGTTGTCTTTGATAGAGTGGCGGTCGTGATGTTCGCGATGCGAGGTGCACTCGCTGAGAATCGATGACCCGAGCTTTTTGGGCGGGACGTGATTGGCTAGACCCGATCGTTGACATCAACGCTGGCGAACGGGCCGAAACTGAACATCGTCACGCACGACGCCAGGGAGCACTGTCCGACGCAGACTTTGTTCTTGAAATGGAGGAAATTCACATTTTGATTAGATACATGGGCCTTCCCCATCATAGTCATTGACTATGTCGATGTATGGGTGTCTGCCACTGACGGTCGTTTTGACTGTGCAGGCAATGCCACTCATGTAGAAGTTGTCATTATTGCTTGCTGAAGTGCACGTGTATACTCAGCCACGCTGTATTGCTATGAAGGCTATCTCAATCTATGTCTACGAACCATATGATAGCAGGTAAAGTTGAGATGGGCCTCGGCCAACATGGCCGTGACTACCTACACGGTAACCCATCCCAAAACCCTCCTTCTCTCCTTCCATCTCGAGCCTGCTGAGCACCTCATACTGTTCTTCATTCTTTCAGCAGATCTGAAGCTACCACACACTCCTTTCGTCTCATACTGCTTCTACTTCCTGCTCATTGATTTCATCCCTTACAAATTCTTTCGTTCGACTCAGTCCATCCCGTGCTCCTACCTGTTTAGTGAGCCTCCAGTTCCAACACACTCGGGACTTCAGATCACAGATCCACAAACAACATGCCAATCAAAGCTGGCGATATTGTAGCCTCGACCCCCGGTCACCTTCCGACCATGATCTCTGACGGCAAGCGTCTGCGCATCCTCTGGCAGGAAAGCCACGGCAACGGCGACCCAAGCCCCCATCTCGTTGAACGTTGCAGAAGTACAGTCAAAGGTCACCCTACCTGGAAGCTCTTCTGCGGCTTCGTCCCGAATCCATTATTCGCGAACAGAACGAGCCTCCGTACTTCGTCTACCTGGACGATCGAGCGTGTTACGCCATATGGATCTCCCAGCAGTACAACAAGCATGAGCTCCGAAAGTTTTGGCCCTTTGACTTCGACCACCTCGGCAAGATCAAGGCGGCGAGACCGAATAGGGGACGGCCAGCGTACTTGGATGATTCGTGCATGGAGTACGCGACGGGAACGATGAGAGATAAGAAGACGGTGTATGTATTCAGTGGCTGCCCAGACTCTGACTTCAGGGCCGCGCGACCGGGCATAATCGAGACCGACGATGTCGATGACCTCCCTGCACCGAATGGTCTACCCCTCGTCACTGAGACCGCCGAAACTACCTCGACATCCGCTCTCACACATCCAGAACTCAAACTCGGTAGCGTCCGCACGCTCTTCGAGCCTGCTGCCCCCAGACGCTAAATCTCGGGTCCAGCCGAGACCGATGGCGGGAGATTTGGCCAAGACGACGGGCGTTGTGAAGAAGTGCAAGGCGGCGCCCGTGGAGAAGGATGCTGGGGTGACGGGGGAGAAGAGAAAAGCTGATGTTGTGACTGCGGCTGTGGAAAATCAAATTGTGGGGAAGAAAGTGAAGGTCGAAGCCGAAGCGGATGATTGATGAGCTTCCACCATTGTCAGCACGATTCAATCTGAAATGAGCATCTGGTGTATTGAAGGTCTTCAGGATGAGCCATGACGATCAGAGTCTGATTTTTCTTTTGGTGTTTAGTGCGGACCACAGTTACATCAGACATAGAAATATCTTGCTTATCATAAAAGTCTCTGTCAGTTAGTTTTTTTTCAGTGAGCGAGTAGCTTGAAGTAGTACCGGCAGTATCAAGACTTCTCCCACTTCTATGCATTCCTACAGCGCTCAATGATGATGAGTTTACAGAGATCTTTCGCACGCTCACTTGAACCAGACTTCTCGCAAAACGCGGAATCACATAAGCGGTTTCCATCCGTCATTTTTACGCGCGCTCCACTGCATATGAAGATTTCCAGGCATCTTTTTGAACTCCAGTGTATGGAGATTGGTTGGTACGGAAGAAGAGGATGCCGGAAGGACTCGTTTTATGTTGTTCCTTAATAGCGTGATGGATACATAGGGAATGCCGGTAGGGATTTGGTTGTGTGAAATAAAGTTGGACACCGATGGTTCTGGGAGTTTTTTCGACGCTTCAAACGTGCGGATCCATCTCAGGATGTTTTATCATCTATGAGTTTAGCAGTTCAATCAAGTTCATCTTGAAGTAAAATAGTTCTGTATTACCATATGCTTCTGTTGCGGATTGTTTCGAAACAGTGCAGATGGTCATGAAGCGACTCATAGCTATTTTCGGACTATTGACGACAGATTTTGATGTTTGAGGCTGTGATCGAACACTTCTCCATTCTCAAATATGCTGCTACGATAGATTTGTAGCACGACCGAACATCATAGAGTGACTGTTGTCGGCTTTTGGTGAATACTTCATGCTCTAAAAATTTCGAATATTGTCTCGCGGAAGTCTCCCATCCAACAAAAAGATGACGGGCCAGGATTTGTATTCCGGAATACGAGGAATCTCGAAAAAGACATGGTTGGAGTGAAGAAGAAATTTTGGTGCCATTGGGCGGGAAAGAACAATCTTTGGACAAGCTGTTCGCGTTGCATTTAAGAAGGGAAGTCTGGCACAAGTGGGTGATGTTATATATCGAATCTGGCCACGGCAACATGAACCGAATTTTTTTTGCCTTTTGGGAAGTGTCACATGGTAGCGATACTCTGGCGTTTCTGTGTCCAAAATATAATATCGAACCGCCGGACATATATGAACCTAGCACTGTTTCTGGGAAAGAACATGGCATGTTTGCTTCGTAGTTTTTGTAGACACAAGTTGTCGCGGTGTGGAAAACGCGCATATGCAGAAGAATTGAAGGATTGAACTGAGGTTATATTGGGTGAGGCTACGAGCAGTATATATACATGGGTAGCTGTAAACAGCGCTAGTGCAGGAAAGGCAGCGTCGTCTCATCAGAGGTGAGGTGCCACTGCACGTGAGGCAGGAGATGCCCTCAACCGTGACACAAGTGCACTCTTTGCGTCTTTTGGAGAAGGGGATTCAATTTGAGAGGCTGAGAGACGTAGTGGGTGAAATAAGGGCGGCATCATAGTATGCAGATGCATGTGGTCTACGAGATGATCCGAGCGCACAGAGTTCACAGCCTACAGATCTCATGTTCGAGAAGTTGCTGCAAACGTAGCGTGCCACGCCAAGAGCTTACCCTTTCACATCGTTGCAGCCGACCTGCATATCCATCGCTCTTTCTCTCACCGTAGAACTAGCCTCGGCGCTACCTCCACTTCCTGATAACCCCACCGCACCGCTCGACTCCATGATCCCTCCAACTGCTGCCAACATGGCGCCCAACACCCAAATCCGGATCATCAGGCTATACGCGCCATCCGTCGACAAAACAATCGAGCATTTTGTTCTCAAGCCGTCTCAATCTTACAACACAATCCTGAAGACCATCAGCAAATTCCTTGGCATCAACCAAGCCTGGCCATATAATCTCAAGCGCGAACCCGTCGATGACTTCAAGGATGTAGAAGCGGGGCGAACGCTCCTCATCGCGACATGTTACTTCGAGCGCCCGCTCGCCGAGGAAGCCAAGGACGTCGTGGTTGTGCAGCCCGGCGCCGCGGAGAAAGCGTGGATGGCGCTCGAAACAGAGAAAAAGAGAGCGTACATTGCGAAGCTGGAAAAAGAGAAGATCTACCTTACCCTGTCCCGGACCGAGATTGAAGCTCGACTTACCAGCGACATTACGCCATCCTTCGGAGCGTGTATGGAGGTCATTGAAGAGGAAACTTGGCGCCTGCCACTTGATGCTATTCTGGGGTTTCAGGGCATGATCATGCCGTATGGGTCTACTTGGGAGGAGAATCTGCTACCCACACTGGCGATTTTGAGCGAGGCGACGTTGGGACAGGGCATGGTGGTCAGTGCGCTACTCATCGACGAGGTGAAGAAGAATGGAGTAGATGTTGTTGAGGCGGCACATGTGGTGAAGGTGGGAAAGAGGCTGTTTAGGAAGGCAACATGGTAATTAGTTCCGCCGATGCTTACATAGGATCAAGGGAGGTGTCTTAGGCCTTGCTTGGTGTTAAGTCTCGCTTTCGAAGCGCAAGCCATCACAGAGGGTGTCGAAGGTTGGGGCATCGATCGGTAATTTCCACACTTCACTTGCGAGTTTGGGCAATCTCAAGTACGTAAAACGCCCGATCCACGAGCAAACATTTTATGGGTCAATCTTTCAGTGCTTATAAGAGACAGTCGCCAGAAGCACGTGAAAGGCTACGTAGTCGAGTCTTTCGCCACCCCTATCATCGTGTCCCCTCCCTATACCC
This sequence comes from Parastagonospora avenae f. sp. tritici 18332-5, assembly GCA_022559985.1. Lineage (NCBI taxonomy): Eukaryota > Fungi > Ascomycota > Dothideomycetes > Pleosporales > Phaeosphaeriaceae > Parastagonospora > Parastagonospora avenae. Next base: position 148,518 of record JAFJTR010000035.1, read on the forward strand.
CTGTATGAACATGATTTTGAAGCCCACACTCTCCTCTTAGCGGCCCGTCTAGCGTATGCTTGTCACCATATAAACCGTCGATCTTCGCTGCCTTAATGTGCCATTTCGCCTCCTTTATCTACTCAACCTGAGTAGACTCCTCAAGAGTCAGAAGGCTTTGTTAGCTAAACCAAAGCTTGCCTACTTCACAATGCCCCAGCTGGACACCCGGATCCGTCATCTCCGTTCATCTGCAAAGAACTCGGGCGGAGATAATCTCAATCGCTATCTCACCGTAGCCATCCATCCCCCACCAGGCAAGTAGCTTATGTCACTTGATCATGGTCCCGGCAAGTATCTGTACAGTTTCCGACCTTACCTCAACAACAAGACCCGATTATTCGCATGGTGAAGACCGTCATCCGAGAAATAAACCAAGAAGACATACGTTTCGCCGCTGCCCACGTCTGCGTCCATGCCATCACAGATGCGCGTCCTTTCTAGCCCATCATTGATCCGCTGTGCCCAGTGTACAACGCGAAGCTGTACACCTTCCTCATGGACGACTACCCTTACAAAGAAGAGTTCCCTATTAGCGCCTGGATTTGCGTATATATCCTGACCGGTCACCTACACAAGGATGCCCTCTACATCAAGATCGGCGAAGAGTGGTTGGAGTTCCGCAAGTGGCTCCTCTCCAAGCGTCATCCCGAGGGTCTGGTTGGCAAGGCAGGTTATGTGGCGCAGTAAAAGTGGTACAAGCTCAATGGCAAGGAGTTCAGACTCATGGATCTTCCAGTCGAGCTTCGGCTTATGATCTCCGCGCGCACTCTTGGTCCTTACTTGTACCCTCTGCGCAAATTCGACAATGTTCACCACAACCTCCGTGCAATGGGGCTTAGAACTTCCGAAGCCGAATGAATGGCATCGTCACAAGATTTCATTTGCATCGGATGAGCACACGATTGCTGGGTACACAGCTTGCAAACCAAACCTAGCAATTCTACGAGTCAGCAAGCAGGTCAAAGATGAGGCGCTGCAAGCAGGCTGGCAAGACACGCGTAAGTGATTCTCCGGTCCTCATCACCTGAACTCGATTTTGGGTATTAGCAAAGCTCCTTACCCGAAGTGGCTCTGTAAAGTGATTCTTGACTTCACAATGGAAGGCTGGTTTCAGTTCTTCGGTATTCAGCAGTGGCCAGACCTACATATAGACACAACGCAGTCTCGAGGTAACTTGCTGGCGATTTTACCAGATCTTATTCATCTTCGGATCTGTTTTCGTAGTCCGGACGACGGGTGGATTGCCAGTCCTTGGGGTGGCCGGTTCATGACCGGCCCCTTCGTCTGCTGCCAGCGCACCATGGTGGACTGGATCATGACCTTTGCCTGGCCTTTTTTCAAGGACATCCGCAAAGTGACACTTGGGGGCGTCATCAAGAAGGACTCGAAGGTGAAGTGGGATGACCTTCTGGCATTCTCGAAGACGACAAAGGCGAACATCTTCGATCACAACCAAGAGCAGCTGAAAATCTTTGCTACGCCCTTCACGATGCTGTAAGTTCACAAACCTGCCAGATTGCTCTGAACTAAATGCTAATCTTCCGAAGCCCTCCGCCCTGTTCATGTCGCACGCCTTGTCAGGCGACACGCGGATCACAAGTCATCTGCAACGCCCCGAGTAGAGATGATTATGACAAAGAGGAAGCATTTGACTTTGAAAAGGATTGAACTGGTCGATGCGATATGGTGGATTGGTCAAGCTGGCATGAATGACATTGATAATGCGCATTACTAGTAGATTAAGTTATATCGTGCTAGTTGCTCTTTAGTCTAATTTATGAGATGAACAAAAACGACATGATCTTCTTGGAAGAACGATTTTCTATAAGTATCGACACATCTGTAAACTTCCCTTACTCCAGCATCCTATACTTTGCATCGCACCTAGGTCGTCTTCGCTACCAAGGTTTGAAGTGATAAGAGTAGCACCTGATCGATGGTCTTGGAAATTTTTAATTAATGTTAAAGAAAGTTTGATGTAATGACACCACTCTACTCCGCTCTAACAACTAGATGATTCGTTATGAGCTACTTTTTGCTACAATTGTAAGGCACACATGCATGTGGTCATGGGACCGTGAGCTTTTGTAATTGGCTAGCGGGAAACTTGGCAGGGAGGCATCTGTCGTTAAAATGCGATGTTCATTATCTGTAAAAAAAAACTGAAAGCTATATTTTCACTCACGCCTTAAAGCCTGGGAGAGTTGTGACGCTTCTTCTGTTGGGTGCTAAAGACGCGAACCACCTGGGCATATCAAGCAACGGCACTCCCCGCATGCCCTCACATTTTGCACACAATCGCATTTGGTCTTATCTTAATAGAGCTAAAACAAACAACAAACTACATTATCACGACGCAAAGTTTGACTCAACCTCGAGCAGCCTCAACTCCCTTGCTGCACATTCTGCAAGCCCAATTCAACTCTTCTTACAACCAGCCTCTACAACGATGCCTTATCTGGAAACTCGTATCCGGCATCTCCGCCAAGATGCAAAGCATAAAGGAGGAGAGCACCAGAACCGTTACTTGACTGTCGCACTCCAACCACCACCTGATGACAAATTGGAGACTCGAGACGAATACAAGTTCCAGCCACCACCGTCGCAGTTCGACCCAGTCATCCGCCAGATTATACGGCTTATTCGTGAGCTGGGCTATCAGGACATTGAATTCGCGTCTGTCAATATCCGTGTTCACAATTCGAACGAGATGGCCCCGTTCTGGCCGATCAACCCATACTACCCTTACTACGATGCCAAGCTGTAAAGGTTTTCGATGGACGACATTCCATATAGGGAAGAATTTCCGATTACTGCTTAAGTATGTGTCTACACCCTGACTGGCAGATTGCATAAAGACGCGGTATATATCGAGATCGGCAAAGACTGACTAAAAATGAGGAAGTGGCTTGTATCAAAGCGCCACGCCCAAGAAGATCTTGTAGGCAAAATCGGCTTCGATGCACAGCGGAAGTGGTGGAAGCTCAATAGCAAGCGATTCCGACTCTTGGATATGCCTTTAGAAATCCGCAATATGATCTATTGGTACGCACTGGGGAAGGATATGCATCCAATGCCCACTTCGACCCAGACAATGGAGAGATTGTACAAATGGTTCTCGGCGCTGGCTACTCTCGCAAGTTGGTAGATTCAAATGTGTATCCCGAAGACTCCGTACCTGAGATTCGAGACGACGTTCCTCTGAACCTGGTATTGCTACAGACTTGTTGGCAGATCTACGAGGAGGCGCTGCTGGTCGTTTGGGACAGCTCACTCAAGTGTTTCAACCACGAGCAGATGTTTCTCACGGTTGCGGATTCGGCGGTTGATCCAATGTCACAGTTCAACTGCCTTGGCAAGATCCAATTGAACTTCACGCTCAAGTCATGGTACTGCTTTTTCGGCTTCAAAGCCGACCCCAGGATCTCCATCGACGAGAGCGCGTCATCTGGTATTTACATCTCGGAAACCGGTCTTCCTAATCTTCGACACTTGGAGATGCGCTTCCGTAGCCCGCAAGACGGCAGTGACGGTAGTCCTTGGTCCAGACCTTGGGAAGGTAATGGCGCTCTAGACTGCTGTCAAGTTGACGCCGTAGATATGGCCTGTCCCTTTTCATTCCCCTTTGTCTCATGGATTCCCGCAGTCAGGGTCGCAGGCTTCGTGAAGACTGCATCAAAGAAAAAGTGGGAGAGTATTTTCGACAGCGAGCGTAGAAAGTTGAGCCACGGTCATGACCAGGAAGCTGCCATACAGGCTCTTTTGCAGACTCCAGCCGGCTTACTGTAAGTATCCTGTTTCTTCCCTAATAGCTGATTAGTACTGACTGCATTATGACAGGCCACCGTCTTGCTCTTGCTCACAGTCATGTGTGACGAATAGACGAAATCGATGGTACGACGAAGTGAGATCCATAATTTTCGACGCCGCGTGCTCAGTCCGGGCTTTCGAAAAATCGGACAATTTCAAGTATGATGAGCTGGAGGACCATGTGCCTTCGAACTTTGCCTTGTTGCAAGGTAAGTACACTTTCTCCCAATTGCAATCGCCACACACTAACATGTCTTAGCCGTTTACGAAGCTCGATGGCGCAGTGAACAGTCACGGCTGCAGCAAGATAAAGAGGTTAAGGAGAATGAAGAGAACTGAAAATAACACCCTTGATTCCGAGGTCAATATTGATTGACCGCGACACCTTGTATAGACATGATCAGTCTCATTTTGTACATCTTAACTCAGACAACGCCAGTCTGTATTGCTCTATGCACATGCAATTAATAAACACACCCAAAGCGGTGCCCTCTTTTCAAAACTCGATGCATTTTCAAATAATCATCGTGAGCAGCCGAAGCACCTCCACAGCCACAATAACCAAACCACACTCGCACCACCATCCGATAACGCCCCAATACCCGACCGTCCCTTGCTCCATAAAGACACGCCCCAGAACCACAGAATCGCGTAACAGTACCAGCGGTTACCAATTCATGGGCGGAACGAACGCCCCATCCCAAGCGCCCACCACAACCACGACCCACCCGCTCCATCCTCGTACAACCTAAATGCCATGCACCCCTTTACCCTGCCTTTTGACATGCATCCCCGGAAAAACGCGTCCCGATCTCAGCACGCCACGCGCTGCTGGGTAACATTGGAAGAAACGCGGTATTGGGACTGCGCGCCCTTGCATGAGCCTTGCCGCGGACCGAGAGAAAACGGGAAAGGGAAAGGGAGAGGACGGCATTGAGAGTGGAAAATCTAGTCATGGTATTGGGAAAGCGATTATCGTGGTGTAAAAAGGTGTCTGAATTTGTGTGTATTGTATTCATACAAGCCAACACTTGCAATCGTGGTCCTGAAAGAAATTACTGCTCCTGCATACACAATCCCATTTCGCCGCCCTAACCCAATACCAAAATAATTAATTCAGCCAACAAATGCCCATCCTACGTTCCCTGAGCCCTTCGTCACCTCCTTCCAATCCCAATCCGCCGAAGAAAACCCCCACAAATATCCGATACCTAGGTATAAATCATACTGAACATGTAATTCCAAAAAACCTGACAAAGGAAAAAACCCCTGCTAACAAAGGAAAATAAACCGAAGATTAATTCGTGCATCCGTGAGAACTTTTTGTTACAAAAGTGATTGATTACAAGACTGATATCGAGTGCGCCGGTGGTGTTGTACAACATGAGGCGAGTGAGAAAGAGAAGAAAGAAGAAGCGGTAGGTACCCTGGGTATCAGACCGCCGAGAAGAGATGCTGGTGGTAGGAAATGGCGTAGATGACATGTTTTCGTGGAACAAAAGGAGAGGTCGAGGTGTGTGAAAGGCAGACATTAATATGTGCCGCCAAGGGAGTTCCAAGCGGCGAGGACGTCGTCGCTGACGCTGCTTCTCTTGCTCTTGACAGTGCTGGTGACGCTCATGCTGCTTGCGCTGCTCTGGCGGGTGACTTGGCGGTGAGGGTGGGACTTTTGCTCGGCGCCGGTGATGTAACTTGAGGTTTGCGAATAGCACGATGCCTGGGAGTGGCTCGAGTTGATGCTGCTCTGTCGGTTCCTTGAGTTGCCGCTTGTCAACAATGTGAGGCCGCTTGAGCGCTCTGAGCTTTTCGATTGGAGTTTTGGGAGTGTAGGTTCAATGATGCTTGTTGCTCGAGATGAGCCTTCGGAGACGGGAGCGAGGTCGGTAAGCCCGTGGGTTGGGGGCACCGGGAAGGACACATCGGCACCGCTCGAAGCTGTTCGGCGGCGACGATGTGTCGACCCTTCGTGGGATGAGCTTCGAGACTTTGCGCGATCCTGTAGAACATCGAGGCCAGATGAACTTTCATCAATGTCGTTGCTCGTATCGCTGTTAGCAACCTTGACGTTGAGTTCCTCCTCGTAAGCTCGAAGTCCAGGGGTTATCGGCGAAGGAAGAGGTGAAGCATGTTCGGTTGTGGCCGGCGAGATTATGCTTGCAGTAAGAATTGGCGAATATTGCGGAAACGGGTCTAATGGCGAGAATACAGCTGGGGTGAGCAGATGATGAGGTAGGGTTTCCCGACTGGCAGGCGAGCTGAGTTGTTCGGACCAAGCATCGCTTGCCGCTGAACTGTCGCGCAACTGACTCTGGCCGATGCTAGCATCGTAGTGAGCTTTGAGAGGTCTGCCTCGAGGCGGAGCTTGCAGTGGCGACGGTGCTGATACCGATGATTTCCTCGTAGCTTTGTGCTCTACCACACGGACCGGACTAGCCTCAGCTAAGAATCCAGATGTGCGAGGTTGTCCTCGGGAGTCTCCAGTTGAGGGCAACTGTCGCCTGTCCGATTCTTGTACACCTTGGCTTGCTTGTGAAACAGGCGCCATTCCCATCGCAGCACGCTTCTTACGCATCAGCTCCAATAAGGCTTCCTCTTCAGCTGTCACCGCCATGAACTTATGCGTACTGTTAGATCTGGATCTGGGCTCGCTTGTCGATGTACGTGCGCTGCGGACACTACGGGCTGGAGGCGAACGGGACACGTTTACAGCTGTCCACGGGCGGTAGTCGTCATCTTCGTGAATGACGGACGGCTGCCTCGCGTGGCTGGATCGTTTGCTTCCGCTATAACTGCTTGTCCTTGGGTAGTGCAGTGGCGTGAACGGTGGCTCAGGTGTGTACATAACTTCGATTGTGGCTGCACTAGTCGATGATCGCATGCTCCACGGGGCAGAAGGCCTTCGTTGTGATCGTACTTCGAAAGCTTGAGCTTGTCCAATGACAATTTCTCCTGAATCATCGTTCATGTCTAGGCTCTTGCGGACCGGTACCGTGCGTTGCGCAGCGCGAGTGTTGTCGCCCTCGTCTTCCGATGACGAGAAAGATAGGACACTGGAGTCTTGGAGGTTGGTCTTCGACAAGGCAGACTCTTTTGTCTTCGTTGACTGTAAGGAATACTGGCTTGGTGAAGTTAGACGCGTGACATCAACCAGATCTTCGTGCGAAAAAGTGTCACGGCTGCCTGCTGGTGCCAGGTGGTGTGAACGTGACGCTTGCTGCGTCGAACCTCTTGAGACGACTTGATCGAGCGATGCCTTGTAGGGATGCACATCAAGGTCATAAGGACGACCAGATTTCACAGCGTGGCTTTGCTCAGGGGCTTCTGTTGCTTCATCGCTGTCCTCGTCGAGCGCGTCAAACCAATGTTGGACGCCCTTGGGAGGTCTGCGTACGTTAATCTTAGCGTTGTCATATTCATCGCGCTTATGCATTCGCACGGGCGAAATAGGAGTTTGTGGAGCCGACTGCTGTTTCCTCTGCAACTTCTTCGGCTTGACTTGACCATGCGGGTTCGGCGTTGGATCACGGGTCATAGGTCTTGGAAACTGGTACTCGGAGGTTATCGACATGGCTGCCGGTGAGTTGACCATCTTCGCGGGAGAGAGCAGCGCTCGAGAGTGGTTCGATCCCTCGCCGCCTCTCGGCTTTGGAAAGAGCTTTGAGAGATCCAAACGTGCAGGTTTGCTTTTGCGCATGTCCTTTCTCCTCGCCTCTTCTTGGATGACTGGTGACACTGGACTAATAATATAGCCATTGCTGTTGTAATCTGGGACGACGATTTGAGGCTTCCCTCTCCTCAGTGCCATATCGCGCACGGCGGAATCAGACGTCTGCTGTGAGATGGACAATGGCGAGCTCTTTGCATCGTAGTGCGAGCGCATTGTCGAGTTCGAGGTCTGCGGGTGCAGTCGACGACTAGCAACACTGAAATCAGATCCGCGCCTGCCTTCTCCACTGTATGCGTGCCCCATGACGTTCGATGATGGGCGTCTAGAGATGTCGGGTCTCGTAAGATATGTGTCGTGTTCGGCAGCGGATCGTCTGTCGTCGAGGCGCGACCCGTAGCTTGCCTCGGATACTGTGATGGACATGTATCCAGGGCTCGCTGGGACCGGTTGCTTCGATTTCGAGCGGAACATTGGTTCGGAAGTTCCCAGCACTCGGTGTGCCTTACTTGACGAGTCGTCAGGGCGCGAAGGCCATTCGTGCGCAGAGGGTATCGAGGGCGTCGAACTGGCGTCGTCGTCCCTAGTAGTCTTCTTTTGTTTGCGCCCCGGCATAGGAAAGGAGAACTTTCCATGGTTTCGAACCATGATCAATGAAGAAAGACGGGCGTGGTCTGGGATAATTGGTGGCTTGCTGCCGGCTGGCGTCCGCGACTCAGTCTAGAATCAAAAGCAACGTACGGGTTGCGCGATACCGGTAGGCTTTCAGGCTTTCTCTTTTGCCCGCATTGAGCTGTGACTGCGTCGAGAGAGCAGTATCCGTGCTGCCGCAGCGCTGGTGCTGGCGGTACATGTGCGAGCGAGGTTTCGGGAAGAGGGCTGTCGTGGACGATGTGTTGAGACCACTCGCGCTGGAGAGGAACCACAAAGTCCAGGTGCTCCAGGTTCGGCTGAGGGCCCGGTCTCCAAGCTATTAGTATTGCTCGCGCCGGCTTCCCGTTCCTGCAGCGAGGTTCGGCGAGACGCTAAGGACGAAGTGCATGCAGCAAGCTGCGCAACTTGTACACTGCAATAATGAATGCCAGGTCTGCGAAAAGGAGTGGGGCCCTGGAGACATAGCGACGACGTCGTATGATAGCCAACAAGTGTAGTCCCCAGGTTCCTGCCCGCCTTCCGCTCATGTGCCTTCATCCGACTCGTCAATCGCTGTGGTTATCGCCAACCTGGGCCATATGAAAGCTCGGTTCAGGCCAAGATCTGCGAGGGTCCGGCGTCGATGTATGGGCCCCCTGAATGAGTCCAAGCGTGTCATGCTTGTCTGCCGAACCGCCAACCTAAGGCAAATGCAGCCGCAAACATCAGGCTGGAAGGATGGCGCAGGCAAAGTGACAGGCAAGAGTTCGCTAAGGTGACGTTTTGCATCTGTTGTGAGATGACTTCTTCACGTCCATCCGTTGCTACAGGCTGGTTCTGGAAGCTGCAGTGCATGACTGTGTTCCCATCATAATTTCTCCCGACACCAACACAGAAGCGACGTCACACAGGCAGCACGCCGTCACCGCCGTTCCGTCGGGAGCACGCTTTGTGTTCATAACCACAGCAATTGAGTTCCAAGCCACGGCGCAGAGCAGCAAACCAGTCCGCGTGATCTTTGTGTTTCAGGTGTGCGGCATAGCAAAGCATATATGGCGCGATCAGCATCGAATTGCCTAGGTCTTGAACTGGGCGCTGCAAATCGTTTACTGTGGGACCCCTTACCGCCCGCTGATTCTCAAGATCGTGGAGTTGATCTTGGTGCGTGCTCCTATCGACTGCAGTCTTGGGCAACCTTATGCTTTTGCATAATTTCGCTACGTTGCCGTCTCCCTACGACGCTTGTGTAGCTGCCTAGTCTCCTTGCGAGCACTGTGGACATTGTCAAATGCTTTTCTTAGAAGCCTCATCAAACTTACACTTCAGCACCTGCAGCCATTTTCTGTCACACGACATGAAATCAGACACGATGCAGTACAGCAGTGCAGTGCTCTGATTCTACGTGTTCGAATGCAGCAGCAAGCAGAAGGAAAGAAACTTCCATTTTTAATAAATCGTATTTGCGTGATGGTTAACCTTAATTACTAAGCTTAGCGTCACTACACCAGACGGCTAGAGCATGTATGCCGTCATCAACTCCTGTTGAACCTCACGGTATTTTGAAGCCATGTCTTCACGCAGTCTTCGAAGGCCACGAAATGTATCAGCGCTTGGTCTTTGGCGTAGCAAAGTCACCACCTAGGATAGCGTGAGACAGCACGCTTCCGTTGAAGGCCTTCGACTGAGGACCGTCAGTATGGTTGCAGTCTTCATGAGGTCGCTTGTGGTTCTTCGGAACAGGCGTGCCTGGAGTGGGTATTTCCGCGAACATAGGGTCTAGGCCCTCGAGCTAGATGGCGAAGCATTTGTTAGTGATACTCGAATCACAACGTGAGTGAACGTACATGAGCTGTGATTCCAAGCGTTGGGTCGAAATAGACTTCGCTGATCGTCGTCTTTGCTTTCACAGTGGCCTCCAGATGAATTGCTGTGTTGTTGCGCCCTCCACTCTCAACTACGCCACTGTCTTTGAGATGCTTGATTATTTTGGCAGTAACATGTTCCGTGCAACCTGTCAATGTCAGTCTTTTATGAAGTGGAGCTAGCGGAATAAACCTACCTATGGCTTTGCCTAACTGTGACTTACTATCATAACTATGCTGAGAAAGCAAATGTAGGACGCGGCGACGAATGGCTCGATCCCTCATAGATCTCAGATTCTGGGGTGATTCGCCTTGGAGAAGACAAGAATAGCAGATGTGCGTGTGAGGGATCCGATTGTCATCACCTCCATGATACCCGCAACAATGGGCGTGTTGGTATGTACGGCAATACTCGCAGCAGATCTACACGCGTTAGTACTTGAATTCTTTGTGTAAACGATGACCTACAAGGTCGTCTTCGGTTGTAGCACAGCCACACGCGCATTGAATGTGCAGCATTGACGCACTTGACACGTCGTGCTTTACCACTCTCTGGTGATCACGGTGATGCGGTCTGTCGATATGATCGATATCTAGTTGATCCTTCTTCGATCGCCGAAAAACCAGAGGCTCCATGTCGCGCTCAATGAGGTCACCATCACGTGGCTGAGTCTCTTGAAGATAGGTGGTACTCAATGCAGGGGGAAGCTGTAAGTTGCTGAGTATAATGCAGTTCGAAACAATAAAAAACTCACCATGCTGCCGACCTTCTTCTTCATCTCCATGTCAGACGACGAGGGCATGGCGAGCCTCTTTACACTCTCATCTGGGGAGGAAGTGTCCAGAGCGAGATTCTTGCTTGGCCTTTCCTGGGTAAGACGCTGCTGAGCTCGAGGCTTTTCATTACGGTACGCAATGGTCCGTTTGGTAAGCTGCGTTTCTGTTTCTGGTGGCTGAACATTGGTCGGCAATGCTGCTGCTCCCCGTGGAGCTGATTCATTTTCTAAGGGCGTGATTGCTGTTGTCTTTGTGCGTACGGCTTCCAAAGCCTTTACAGAAGATATCTGCTTAGTGTATGGTATCCCCATGGGAACGGTATCAATCTCATCCCCCTTTTTCGGAGCCAAGTAGGTCAGTCCAAGCTCAACATGGTGATGTCCAGCGTGCATTCGAGTTACCGCCGTTGTTCGGCATTCCCACTCGTCCGATTCAGCGAAACGAGTGGTGTCAGCCTCATAATTACTGAAACCTGGTGGACAATATTGCGCAGGTTTGGTCTCGTTGAAGTCGAGCTCAACAAACATTTTCACAAGAGGCGGAAGTTCCGGTAGACACGCGGTGCAGACGTGTGCCAGATCCGAAATGAAACGACCCAGGTTCCTTTTTGCCTGGTTAATCGTTATGAGTTTTCCATGTACGTTCTCTTCAAGGCTCATGTCGGAGACAAATAGTTCGTTGCTGGAGTCGTTCTTGCTGTACTGGAAGCTCAAAGCCCACTCCTCTAATCGCTCGCTTGGAGCTGCCGAAGGTTCAACAATGGCGAATCGTAAGGTCTTCAGGTATCCTCGCTTGATTGCATCCGCGACTCCTACTTCCTATAGCTCAGCTTGTCAGCGTGCGTTCATGACTCAACAGTGAACGACGTACCAGCAGGTCTAACAAACGATCGGCTCGTTCTGTTACGCCTTTCTTAAGGGTCTCATACTGTAGCTTCTTGAGCTGAGTTTGAGAGGCATTCGTATCACGGAGACTCTGTTCATCCGATGGCTTGGCGAACTCGACATATGCCGCCTCGTAGTTGTCGTCGTCAAACATGTGACGCAGCTTAGCTAGAGAACTGGCACAAGCTTGGGTGAGTGTCTGCACGATCATATTGCTGATTGAAACTGTGACAGTTTGCGCAATGGCAGTCTTTGCAGGTGCTTGCGTTTGTAGCACTTGTAGCATCGTTGTCGTAGATCCTGCTGCCGTAGCGGTCTGAACGGTGGCGGCTTGGGCCGAAGTCTCCCGCACAGTGGCATCCTTCACTACAGCCGCAGCAGATGTATGTGATGACCTGGTTCGGCGTTTCGAATCCATTGCTGCTTGCTTCAGCAGCTTCGACTTGGGTGGCATGTTGGATGTGCAGTTGTGAGTCGTGACCTGCAAGCGCCCCAATTGTTGTAGGAGAAGGTACCACCCTCGCGGAAAGTGAGGTAGAAACGAGTGGGTTGAAGAAGGCGAAAATATTTTCGCAGCTGGACGTGCCTTCCTTCAGTGTTTGTGGTCAGACCATCGTGACGTCGGCTTCAGATTGGAAGGCAGGTGCGAGCCAACCACATCGCACCTCGACACGTGCAGCAGACGCGCCGTAACAAGAGCGTGTAATGAAGTGTTCAAGTATTGTATCGAGAAACAAGATGAAGAGTCGCTCGAGGTTTGCAATGCGGCAGTCGTAGACGGGAGATGGTAAGGGTGCAGGTACTGTCGTGACCTAAGGTCAGATGAGTGTAAAAGCACGCTACAAATTTCACCTATAATTCATATCGAAGCTCTCCACCTGCTTGCATTGTACACTGCCTGATGTGGTGAGGAAAGTCTTAAAATGTTGTGTGCAAGTATGAAAGCCACATAAGCGCGCCGCCCGAATGCCAGTCAGATAGAAGATGAGATTCACCTACCCTCGCCGAAACACACGACCCTCTGACTCCTTGCTCAATGCTATTTCACCCTGCTGTAATTTGTTTTCCAATGTGGATACAGTGAATCGATTGCCCAGCCTGTCGTGCCAAACAGCATCTGCAATGCACACCGGTCATTCGAGAATAGTGCCATCATGTGTTGTGACAAGTCAAATATCCTTCCCGAGGTCGCAAGCTTACATGATCTACGTTTGCAACACAAGGCTGAAAAACTCACTATGCGTCTCATCTTCGATCGGACTGTCTGGCTGCACATGTTCACAAACCTGAGAGGAAACCCCAGACTCGTCCTCAATTAAATGACGGGAGCCCCGTTTAGGCTACTGCATGGTGGAAAGTCATGTTGAGTGGCGATATTTGGTTGCTCGGGAGAACAACATCTGCGGTCAGCGAACAGCTGACAAGTCCTGCATCCCACGTTCTCGACTACCGCCCGTGGAGCACAACTCGAAGAAGACACCGACTATAATCTTAATAAGCCGCGCTAATACAAAGAAGATGGTGGCGACGGCAACGTTGTTAGCCGGCTTGCGAAGATTCCTCACGGCGTCGCAGGATCGGATCGAGTTGACGTGCGGATCAATGCTGGATGTGGTGCCGAGTGACGGCTGGCTGCCGTACAATACTTTGTAAGGTAACCCGAGCGATGGAGCTCAAGCTCGAGCTTGAACGGAGGAGATGCTTGACTATACTTTTCAGCATGTGCATGATAGACGCACCTGAGCACAGTGAATGCCCGATAATGTTAATAATAAAGACAGGCAATAAATATAACGTGCCAATGTATACAGTATGTCGCGCAATATGAAATGAGAAGGTTGGGAGGGAACATGGGGCGAGGCAGCAAGGGCTTCGGTCGCGCTTACCTTTCGCCTATGCTTGGCCCTCAATCCACTCTTGTCCCCGCTGCCAGCACTCAGCAGCTCCAACACCACTCCCGCGATATTACGGCCGCCCTCTCTGTTCCTTCCTTTACTCGCGATCTCCGGCGCCCTCGAGTTGTGCAACGGCCTGGTCCCTGTGTTTCACCGCTCAGGCAGATCTCCCCACGGACTCCTTTCCCTCCATCGTCAGCGGCGATAGACCGAGGAGCGTACACGACGATACCCGCCACGCTCACGACCCCGGAGAGTCCTTGCACACTGCGGTCACGGGATCATAAACATGAACACGGTCTAGACGCGATCGTTTGACTCTGCGTGCCGCCGCTTCACCGAGCACACCTCCCTCTCGAGGTCCCGAACTCATCACGACATTCACGTCCGGGAACTGGCCCGCTCTACTGCTTTAACACGGCAGACAGCCTTCACAGCGCATAGGTATTTACAAGCTGCAAGAGCTTTCAGGGACTCGGCCCCTTTGACTACCTCGTCAGCCGCCTCACGATATGGCCTCGGCTGCCTCAGGCCCCAGCCCCGACGGGCGTTCGACATCAGTGCATAATGATGCTGTAGATCCGTATGCGACCATGGGACAGTTTTCTTTTGCGCCCGCTACCAAAACGACAGTCGTTACTACGACATATACAACCACAACCACTTTCCCGCCCTTGTGCGTGAACGCCCCGGGAAGCCTTGGCGGACGCGACCCCAAGGAATACCCACTTGCCCACGTACAAGCACCTGAGTCGATACGGAAGATCTACTTCGAGGCTGGAGGAGAGCTCGCGTGCTTCGAGGAGGCTGATGCTGCGTCAAACAAAGTGCAGGAGGTATGCTTTCGCCGACTCCAGGGATATGCGTGCCAGCCACGTTGGAATCGCCGCCCTATAAACTACTATAACTGACCATCTACTTTGCAGCACAATAAACTCCAGAACTCCCTCCGATCTGCCAACGGCACATTGAAGAAGGTAGAATCATTCAAGGGACCCCCCGTGTTTGCAACACCGAACCGCGCTACCCGCCCAGCCTTCGCCAACAACCCGCATCTGCGTGCAGTTTCAGGACGTCGGAAGCGTGAATCCTCCGAGGATTCCCCGCCTGTACCATCAATAAAGGAAGCAGCCGAACTGGCTAGCCTACATCGACGGAGCAAAAAGCCGCGCATAGCAGTCCACGAGGATAAGGGTGAAGATGCGATGAATGACTACACACCAGAGGATCTAGAGGAGCCATTCCCAGCGACACCTGACACCGATCTCGGACTCGCAGGTAAATCCGCGGCATCAAAGGCTAGAGTAGGGCCCTCTTTGAGAATCGGTCACAGGTCCATTTCCCAGCAAGCCAGTCAATCACAATTACCACCACGATGGCAACTTCAGGAGTCGTCTGCAGGCCCTTCGACTGCCAGGTCTGGCTCATCTGCACCCCGCGGGCAGTCGCCGGATCCATCTTTCCCCACTAGCATGCTCCACGGTCCTGGGGTCGCTGCTACACCACCTATCGCTGAGTCTGACAGGGAGCCAGCTGGGTCCTTCGCCGATGATGAATCCTTCTCATCAGCCCGACTTACACCTCTTGATATTGGTTCCGCACAAGACGCCAGTCTACCGAGCCCTAGTTTGTCTCCCATTACTGCCGCCGCCAACGCTCAGCAAAGCACGAGTGGAGCCTCATTCTTAGGTGCAGATGGTGACTTTGATCCCAACGATGTTTCAGGGCTGGATCTTTCACAAAGCGAAATGGCGGACTTCCCGCTCTTCCCTCCTGGATCGCGTCACCTCGAACTACCAGATGCGGGTGAGGTGGCCAGCCCCAACCCACAGCTCTTGACGCCAACTGTCATGGGCATCCCTAGCATGCTGAACTCGTTCGACGCCCTACCTGAGCAGATGAAGTCGTATGTCATGTATCAGCTGCTGAGGCGCTGCCCGAAGCCCACTCTGCACTTCGTTGCCGATGTCGTCAACCCAGCCCTGAAGCGTGATTTTATTGCTTCGCTACCTGCGGAGCTGGGTCTTGAAATCATCGCATACCTGGATGTCAAGAGCATGTGCAGTGCGGCCCAGGTATCCACATACTGGCGCAGACTTGTCGATACACACGAGGGTGCTTGGAGAGATCTCTTCGAAAAGGATGGCTACAAGCTGCCGTATGGCGAGCTCGAGCGTGCAGTTCAGGAAGGTTGGGGCTGGCAATATCCCCATTTGCCAGACAGCTATGAGCGTGATCTGAGAGCTACCTCTGTTGGTTCAAGATCAGATAGCGAAGCGCACGCTGGCTTCTCTGGCGTCAGTCATTCGGGAAGTGCTCATGATCAAGAAGGGGCAATAACGCGATCTTCCTCGACTCGACAAAAGAGGAAAGCAAGCAGCAAGCATGGTATCTCCAAGAAGCTACGCAAGAAGGGATTTTCCTCTGCCAAGACACAAGTTGCTCTCTATTCGCAGCCTGGAGACAAACAAGACGGGCCCAACGCCTACGCACAGCGAGCTCGAGTCGCCATCCCGGATCCAAAGGTTGGCTTGCCCAGCTTGCGCAACATGCATCTCTTCAAGTCTTTATACCAACGACACCATCTCATCCGAAAGAGTTGGATGGAAGAGGATACTAAGCCAAAACATATTGCATTCCGTGCGCACCAGCGGCACGTCGTCACTTGCTTGCAGTTTGACACGGACAAGATCCTGACTGGAAGCGACGACACTAACATCAACGTCTACGACACCAAGACTGGAGCTATACGTCAACGTCTCGAAGGCCACGAGGGTGGTGTCTGGGCTCTGCAGTATGAGGGCAATGCTTTGGTGTCGGGCTCAACGGACCGTTCAGTGCGAGTCTGGGATATTGAGAAGGGCAAGTGTACACAGGTCTTCCAAGGCCATACGTCTACTGTTCGATGCCTCGTTATCCTCAAGCCAACGCAGATCGGAGAGACGATAGACGGTCAGCCAATTCTGATGCCCAAGGAAGAGCTCATCATCACTGGATCTCGAGACTCAACCCTCCGTGTGTGGAAAATGCCGAAGCCCGGCGATCGCAGCGTCATGCAAACCGTGGCGTCCTCGAACGATAGCGACAACCCCTACTTCGTCCGAGCTCTCACAGGTCACCACCACTCCGTCCGCGCCATTGCCGCCCATGGTGACACTCTTGTGAGCGGCAGCTACGACTGCACGGTCCGAGTATGGAAGATTTCGACTGGAGAGGTTCTTCATCGCCTCCAAGGTCACTCGCAGAAGGTCTACAGCGTTGTCCTCGACCATGCCCGTAACCGTTGCATCAGCGGGTCTATGGATAACATGGTCAAGGTGTGGTCCTTGGAGACAGGTGCCTGCCTATTCACACTCGAAGGCCACACTTCTCTCGTCGGTCTATTGGATCTAAGCCATGGACGCCTGGTGTCTGCCGCTGCCGACTCCACACTGCGCATCTGGGACCCGGAGAACGGCCAGTGCAAGAGTAGACTTTGTGCCCACACTGGCGCCATCACTTGCTTCCAGCACGACGGCCAGAAAGTTATCTCGGGCTCCGACCGTACACTGAAGATGTGGAATGTTAACACAGGCGAGTTCGTCAAAGACCTTTTGACGGATCTTAGCGGAGTGTGGCAAGTCAAGTTCAACGAGCGTCGGTGCGTCGCTGCTGTACAGCGAAACAGCATGACGTATATCGAGGTAAGCTATGGTATCAACTCAAATATGACTCCGACTAATGGTATTAGGTTCTTGACTTTGGCGCTTCCCGTGATGGCGTTCCGTTAGAGCAACGAGGTCGCCGCATAGTTGTCAACCACCGTGGCCACGAAATAGAGGATGTCACAGACGTAGAACCGACCGACGCAGACCAGGTGTAATGCCTGCTTGTTTGACTGCCTTTCTTCCTGCACATACTGCGAACATGTTCAAAAACTATACCCCTTAGTCGGCTCTTTTAGGGCACGATATCATGACGAGTTTATTTTTTCCTGAGATGGCATGATAGGTGTTCTTTGTATCAGCCCAGATTGCGGGCTTGTAATTTCCGGATATCCACTTCTGCGAAAAGGCGTTTATGTTAGGATAGGGTGCATAGCTTCGGCGTTTTCCAGCATCGATCCAGAGCTCATGCGGACATTCAGGCATAGAAGCCCTGGGGGTTCGTGCCATGCATTACGAATAGAGAGAATACATACACATCATTCACATGTCTTGTCTTTGCTCATTGTACACGTGATGAGGCTGTTGTTTACATAGGCGACGCGAGAGGCGGCCGCTCGGGGGTGCCCCGCCGGCCCCGCAGACGCGATGGTAGCTCTGGCTCGCAAACATCAAACTATCACACTTCGCAACACCAGTCTACTCTGTCCTTGCATTCGTTGGACATGTTCACCCAACTTGATCAACCCTAATGCCGGAGTATTTCTTTCATCTCACTTTTGAGCTGTACCCCTCTCGCTCTTCCTCGAACACAGCGTACAACCCGCCGCCGCAGACAGACATCTTTACCTCTGAGCTCCCGGCACATCGAAAGGCTTCCTGGGGGTCAATCTCACCGGGCCCGAAAGCCCACGATAGCTCCCATAAACTGGTTTCAACGAGCAAGGACGCTGCCCAGCTGCCTGCTGCCCGCGAACGGCTACAGCCAACCCGTCGATTCAGTCACCTCACGCGACCGTCCTTATCCGACCACCACGATAGCCCCGTACCTGTGGTCAAGCCACCGAAACGACCCGGACATAGGCGGACACAGAGCTTCGCCCACAGAGATTGGCGATTTGCCGCCATATCCATTCTCAGCATCGATATGAGTGCTAGCAATGGCGACGAGCTCACTCGGGTGCACTCCAAGTCGCTCAAACATGCTGCGCAAGCACAGAATTCGGGCGGTCTGGCGACAAAGGGCAAATTCATACCCTCTGATCTGAAAGACACAGAGGTCGGCTGGGGTGTGGTGCACCTTTACCGCGATGGACAAGAGACGCCGGGTCTGTACGATGAGGTTGAGGGAGCTACCAAGGACTTCAACGAGGAGGACTGCACTACACTTTGCATCTTGGCAGTGCCATCTTACATGACGCCATCGGACTTCTTGGGCTTTGTGGGAGAGCGGACAAGGGAAGACGTATCGCACTTCCGGATGATCAAGACGAGCAGGGCAAACAAGTACATGGTGCTGATGAAGTTCCGAAGTGCCAAACACGCGAGAGAGTGGAGGAAAGAGTGGAATGGCAAGGCGTTCAACAGCATGGAGGTGAGATACAATTTTGCTATGAGACATCTGCTTTAGCTAACAAGAACAGCCCGAGTACTGCCATGTCGTCTTCGTCAAATCAATAAACTTCCAGAACGGCGACTCGAATCGTGATCCTACCTCGTACCCCGACCTGACCAACGATCCGTTTGCCCCAGCCCCAACCAAGCAACCGACTGCCCCTATACCACCAGCGGCTGGCGTCTCCTCACCTGTTGAAGCACCCTCAATGGCGTCCTCTCTCACAGCGAAGCCACACGCACCTCCGACACCCGCACTCGTCGAGCTCCCTACGTGTCCAGTCTGCCTCGAACGCATGGACGAGACTACAGGTCTGCTCACCATTCTCTGCCAACACGTCTTCCACTGCGCCTGTCTCGAGAAGTGGCGCGGCACAGGCTGCCCCGTATGTCGCTACACCCAGAACGATGCCTTCACCTCCAACCGCGGCGCAGACGGCGAAGCCCCCGACAACGAATGCAGCGTATGTGGGTCCACAGAAAACCTCTGGATCTGTCTGATCTGCGGCAACATAGGCTGTGGCCGCTACGACTCAGCCCATGCCTTTGCACACTACGAAGGCACCTCGCACACCTACGCCATGGACGTCGTCACCCAGCACGTCTGGGATTACGCGGGGGACGGCTACGTGCACCGCCTCATCCAGAACAAAACCGACGGCAAGCTCGTCGACATGCCTGCGTCGACTCACGCCGGCGGCATGACTGGCTACGCCAACGATACCGTGCCCCGCGAGAAACTGGATAACATGGGCATGGAATATGCATACCTACTTACCTCGCAGCTCGAGTCCCAGCGCGCGTACTTTGAAGAACAACTTGAGCGCGCCGTAGACAAAGCCGCCAAAGCCGCATCTTCCGCCGACGAAGCCTCGCGCTCCGTCGCTTCTCTGTCGCAAAAATTCTCTCACCTGAGCACCCAGCACGACGACGCGCAACGCACCATCTCCGCCCTGGAAAAAGAACTCGACCGCCATAAAGAAAAGTCTACCGCGTCCGCCGATCTCGCCCGCAAACTAATGAAGCAGTACAAAGAAGAACAGACCATCAACGAGAGCCTGCTGGCGCGCATCAAGCACCTGGAGAAAAAAGCCGAGGACGCGGATCACAAGGTCAGGGAGATACAGGCGCAGAAAGAAGATTTGGAGGAGCAGAATCGCGATTTGAGTTTTTTTATTAGCGGGCAGGAGAAGTTGAGGGAAATGCAGAGGGGGGAGGGGTTGGAGGAGGGCGAGGTGGAGGGCGGGACGGTGGAGGTGGCGGAGGTGAAGAAGAGGAGGAAGGGGAAGAAGAAGGCTTGATTTTTAGGATGGGATTGGATCGGCGTTTGGGATGGGATGGGATAGTGGATTACTAGAGATACCCCCTTTAGACATTGATTTGACCCTGGCATGGGACATAAGTCAAATCACACATTCACCACCACACCTTCAGTCTCTTCTAACAATGCAAATAAATCGTATTTGTTATCCAATTCCCCTTCCCTATCCCAAGCACCCAATTCAACCTCATTAAACGCCAATTTCTCATAAAAGCAAAGCAAGCTAAAAAACAATATATATACACATGTTTCATGTTCATGTCCGGAGAAAAGCGGTCGTTAGAGTCGTGTCGTGGCAGGTCGTGCGTGTGCTCCAGTCATTCTGGCTAGCGGGTGGGTAAAGGGAGAGACTGAGAACATGAGTTAACGCCCTAGGAAAGAAAGATGTCGTTGAAGAAATACTGAACAATCTTGAGTCGGTATGGTGTATCCAAAGTCGTATCCAGAAGGTGATTCGAAAGAAGCATTGATCCAAGAAAGCCAGATGGAAGTATGCCCAAAACCGACACGCAGCGCTCAAATCCAATCATCATCATCCCTCTTCGCCCCTCCAACGCCAATCTCCTTTTCAAAGCTCAATCCAAGATCGAACTTGGGAGCCTGAATCTGCGGCGCGAGCTCCGCCTTCTTCTTCGGACTCTGCTTGACGGGCGAGCTAACCGCGCTCTTCCCATCGCCCGCACCCATGCGCACAGTCTTGACGTCCCAGTCATCTTCAAGCGCGGCGCCGATCCACACCTTGACGCTATCGTGCACGGCGCCGTAGTACTTTGGATTGCACGCGCGCAAATGACCCATCAGTTTCTCGAAGCCCGACACCTTGAATTCCTGGCGGAGGGCATTGCGAGCTTCGCGGGTGGGGAGAGAGGCGATGAGGCCGTTGAGCAGGTCAATGTGTGTGGCGAGGTAATTGGTGGCATCCCATTCTACGCCGCCGACATAGGGAGCTGCGGGGACGATGGCGCGCTGGCCAGGGAAATGGGTCTTGGCGTAGGATTTGGCAGAGTCCTTCGGAGCTGGAGGGACGGGGACTACGTTGAGGTGGTGGATGAAGATCCAGAAGACTTCTTTGGTAACGTTGCTCATCTCCTTGCACCATACTTGGTATGGACGCGGCTGGTACATCTGCAGGATGAAGGGCACTGTTGAGGACTCTTTCTCCTTGACAGGATCTTTGAGGTAGTTCAGCAGCTGAGTGGCGCGTGTCTCGAGTTCCTCTTCTGGAGCCATGGAGATGTGGGCGAAGATGATCTCGATGATGAGCTCACGCGTAGTGAACTCGCTCGGGCCCTTGTGTTCCTCGTCAAACAGCATAGCAAGGAGGGCTGGATAGAGTGTGGGTGAGATCTCGTTGAGTTGCTTTAGCGCAGTTGCGGTCGTGCACAACCCCTTCAGGCATCGGAGAAGCTCATGAAGAAGAGTGTCCTCGTGATCCTCGCGCCATTCGATCTCCATGATGCGATGGAGGAGAGCGACTAGCTCGGTCATGCCACCCTCCAGGATGAAGTTATCAACCCAATCGACTGTCTCGTTTCGGAGCAGCAATCGAAGTTTGTGGAGCTTGCCGACTTCGACGTTGCCTGGCTTCGGCGTCTTCTTGAGGTATTTGATGAACTCATCTGCCTTTACGGACTTCACTCCATTCGACACAGACCGATCCGAAGAGGTAGAGGCTAGTGACCTCGTGGAAGGCGATTTCGGTATGTTCACTGCCTTGGATGATGTCTTCCTCTCGTTGGCGTCTGGCTTCTGTTTTTTGGTGGGAGAATCACTCCGGCTGAATGTGAAAGTCCTGCTTCGCGGGCGTTCGCGCTTAGATGAGCCCGACTTGTCCGTGGGTGAAGTAACAGTCTCTTCTTCCATTGCTTCATCCCGCGACTTGTTGTTCCTCGTGTGGCCCGGCTTTTGCGTGGGCCTACCATCGCTTTCGCCAATGGATGAGTGCGCAGACGTGGTCCTCGATGCTGATGGAGTGTCAAGCTTGTGCATGCGAACAAAGTCAGCCTTGACCTCAAGCTTCAGTGTCCGCATCTGAGCACGTTGGTGTGTGGGAATGTTTCGTGATTCCTAATCTAGTCAGTGATGTTCGGCTGCACAGTTCAATTACACATACCAAAACTTCCTCAAACTCGGAATCCACCGTCTGCGGGTCAAGCTTGGTGGGCGAAGTCGGAGTCTCCATCTGTCTGGACTTGCCGTTGAAGGCAGCAACAGCAGCCATGACCCTGTTAGGCTTCTTCGTCGCTGGAGCTGGCTGAGGGGCAGGCCTTGACGTCTCGTCCTTCCTGCTGGTGTCGGTGCTGGAGCGACCCATTGGTGGTCTCGCTGCCGTGTTCTTGGACGGAGAAGGGTCCCTGCTCCTACCCCCGTTGCCTTTCGTGTCCGACAATGGCACTCGCTCGCCGCTTTTCTTGCGGGTGAAGGTCTCGAGCAGGCCGGTGGAGGTGCTCTTAGGAACTACCATCGACTTGGGTCGCTCTTTCGCAGCGGGCTTCTGCTGTAGCGACGGCAGCCCATAATCGAAGAAGTTGCGCTGCTTCGACGGAGAGTACTGTTGTGGTGTGTATAGCGCAATCTCGTCTTCGACGCTCCTTCGGTGGTCGTTCAACGGCACTCGGCTTGTGGTGGTGACTTCCTGCAGTGGAGTCGAGCTGAACTCGGCCCAGATGGGAGGACGCGGCGGTTCGGAGGAATTCGCTGAGTTGGGTGGTGTCGTGTTTTCCTTGTCTCTCGGCTGCTTCACGGGCGACTGGGACCTTTCCTTCGACCTACCCTTGCCGAACATGGCAGCCAGGTTGGTCGACGACTTGGTCTTCTTTGGCTTGTCTCCCACAATTTCCTCCTCGCGCGGCCGCCTCACATCCATCGACTTCTTGTCCTTTGGCTTCTCTTCCTTCTTCGCCAGTGACCGGAGCGAGACGGAGCTGAGCGTCTTCTTGTGCAAGCTCTTAGGGCGGCTCTGCTTTTGCGGAGACGGCGGATTGATAGGAATGTTCTCTGTGCGTGTACCAGCCCGGAGCTGGCTGTGCGGGTGGTCCGGAGGTAGCAATGGCGCCTGGAAGTTGGCGACAGGCATGTACGGGGCGTTGACAGCTTGGTTCTTCTTCAGCTCCATGCCGTCCGAGATGGCGCGCTTGTGTGTCTTGTTCACAAAAGCCTTGAGCACCGTCGACGGCTTGCTGCGCCGGTTTCCTGCTTCGGGTGTCGCCATTGCGCAGGTTTGCGAGCACTTGCAAGTTGGCGAAGGCGTGGTAAGAATTACGCGGCAGTAGAATCGAAAGTCAGACCAGCGAGGAAAGTCATGAAGGAGCCTGAGCTATAGCAGAGCAATCGCGGGCATATCAGAGAAAGTGACCATGGTCGTTGCAGCCCGCGGGTGGGCATAAACAGACTGGGGTATCTCCACAGCAACCGATGACGCTAGAACATCCATGCATGCCCGCACACTTCAACGCCACGACCACTCTCATCTCGTCTCGCATGGCCTTTTTCTCGAATTTAGAATTTGATTGACGTCGTATTTAATGCACCGCAAAAAAGTCTGAAAGGGTCGGGATGCTTTTCTTGGGTCGCGGTGTAGAGCTAATGCCGGCATCCGCGACACCTGCATGGTCGCTACCCTTGTATCGTAGCCTACCACAGTTGCGCAGTGTCAAAGAACACAATTGAGCTAAGTCGTTCTCCATCTTGGTAGGTCCATTATTCCCAAATTCAAATGTTGCATTGTTGTAGTATAGAAGCGAAACTATCAATACTATAGCCATCAAATCTCAAGTCGCCCACACATCAAAGAAAGTCAGTCCTAACCTCTCCCCATCGTTCCCCACCTCCTCACAGACAGAACATCACCTCAGAACAACCTCGCACTCCTCCCCATCATCTCCCCAAACCCAACCAACGGCCCCGCAATCTCTGCTCCAGATACTCCACACCCCTCAGTACTAACACAAATCCCCGCCGTCGTCCCCGTGCATGCGCAAAACTCCTTTACACAAACAAAGCCCACGTTGCAACTAGCAGTCGCAGAGCAGCGCACAGGCTGTGGCTTTGCCGGATCGTCCTCTATGCACTTGAACTTGGCCGAGTCGAAGCAGACACCGCTTCCCTCCGATTCTTTGGCGCATGCGCAGGACGAAGTACCATTGTTGCTGTTGCAGATACGAAGGAGTTCGCAGTTGGAGTCGCAGGCTGTGGACGTGCAGACGCCGTTTGTGCAGGCTTTGCCCGCGCTGCATTTGTTGCCACACACGCCGCAGTGGTCGTTAGAGGTGCGGAGGTCCTGGCAGCTGCCGTTGCAGACTGCTACACCGTTACCTGTACAGATGGGGGTAGGTGTGGGGAGACCTGAGCTTGAGGTCGAAGAGGTCAGAGTAGTGAGGGTGGATGATTGAATCATGCTGGAGCTGGAATTGGAAACTGTAGAAGAGGAGCTGGAGATGCTGCTGCTGGATGATGGCAGTTCCGAGCTAGCAGACGAGGAGGAAGGCAAGGATGATGACCCAGTTGTGCCAGCCGTCGAGGTGATGTTCGCGCTACTCGTGGATGAGAGGGATGCAGTGTCGCTGCTAGACACCGATGAAGTCGCCGTGCTGCTAAAAGTGCTACTCCCAGAAGTCGAACTTCCAGTGCTGCTGAGAGAGTTGGAGCTACCAGTGCTACTGGACGGCGAGGACGGGCCCGTACTGGTAGACGAAGAAATCGTTCCATTAGTACTGCTAGAAGAGCTGATCGTCACGGAACTGGACGAGCTTGCACTGCCTGTGGAGCTGGCGCTGCTAATAACCGAAGTGATCGTGGCCGAGCTACTAATTGAAGGACTGCCCGAAGACGACTCAGATGACAGGCTACTGGTCGAGGAGACGCTGCTCAGAGTTCCATTAGAGGATGTAGAGCTTGATGGAATGACGATTGAGCTGGACGGCGGAGGGCATGCCGGACCAGTAGTCAGCGTGTTGGTGAACGTTGCTGTGATGTACGACGTGCTTGTCTGTAACCTCTTAGTTTACGGATTCAAGATGATTTCGGATTTGGCGTACCGTGCTGAGCAGTGTGATCGTCGCAGAAGTGATACCAAATTCCGACTTGCAGGAGCATGCACTCCTGTAGTTCCCTGTGTCGCACGCGCCGGTAGCAGAGGTAGGAACTGCGCCGAAGATAGTCGTTGTGATAGATGTGGTAGGAGGTACCACAGTCAGAGCATTTGTACCTTCTGCTCCATACATCAAACCAGCAGTCACAGGGATTGACGTCGAGGTAGGTGTGGAACTAGTAAGGCCCGATGGTGTGATACAGGACACAGTCGTTGTGGTTAAAGTGACTTCTGCAAAGGTACTTGTAACACTATTTCCGGTTAGCCTACGACGTAGACATATCGAGTTCTGAAATTACAGAGGATAGATGAG
The DNA here is from genome assembly GCA_022559985.1 of Parastagonospora avenae f. sp. tritici 18332-5. Classification (NCBI taxonomy): domain Eukaryota; kingdom Fungi; phylum Ascomycota; class Dothideomycetes; order Pleosporales; family Phaeosphaeriaceae; genus Parastagonospora; species Parastagonospora avenae. The sequence continues at coordinate 174,066 of JAFJTR010000035.1, forward strand.
CTCGGTCGTCGTCAAGTGCCTCTCACAGGAGACGACTCCAAGCACGGGTACCAAGTTGGGATCATTGCCCCATACCGCCCTGTAGCAGTTGTTATGTTGGCAACTATCCCGCTGCTTAACACGAAGATTCGCTGCTCGAGTGAGCGAAAGGCTGCCTAAAGTGATGAGAGTAAAGAGGAGCATCATGACGAGCGAATGTTGTCGAGGAAGCCGATAGCCGCAACCATGGACGCCATCACCAGCTGCTTATATACGTTTCATACCGTCCAACTGAGTTCGTGGGGCCAGGGTCTTCGTTGCATCTCCGTTCGTAGCTTCTGCCATCTCTCCTTCCCCAAGAATGACGCCGCAACGGTGATGGCGTATCTGCATTACTTTGTGTTTGTATCGCTTGGACCAAAGAGTAATTCGCGTATCATTTTGAACATGGATTCCAGCTCTATCAACGGAGGAACACGGAGAGCAGAGCGATGGTCGCCCTCTATCGACAGAGCACCTGCCCAGAGTGGAGTAGGAGCATAGTCAGAGTAGACATGTGATCGTATATAGCGCCTTGGTACGGTCGATGCATCACCGAGCAGAGCTAGATGCAGCATCTTGCATAGCTTCTTCAACATTATGGCGGCCTAGACAAGCTCGAACCTTAGAGTCGGTTACGTGAGCTTGTACAGCATGCTGCAGTACAATTGATAATACATGTAACGCAGGAACGCAGCTGCACCGTGGAGGCTGGTGTCAGAATGATTCGTCTATGCAGGTACGCCGTCACTCTGAACAACTAAATGTATGGGCTAAGACAACTGTTGAACGAACTTCCCTCATGTGGAGAGACATGCGTCGACCTCGGACTGTGGCGTACATGTGATCCCGATCATCGAAGAACCAGTAGTGGTTGGCAATCCCAAGTATGCCTTCTGCTGTGATCCGAATTGAAAAAGATCTGATTTCTCGGTCATAATACCAGTGGTCATTGGAGACACAAAACTGACTTTCCGTCTGCAGGGCCTGAAACAATGATCAAATTGTGATTGCTGCTTCTGCAAGCCATGCTCGAACAGCTGCGCGTGGCGAGACTTAAGTGGCGGCTTTGCAAAACAGTTTGGGTGCCTAGTTGAGCTGCCTCAGGATGATCTAATGGCTGAGCAGGGCCTATATGCGTATGGACGTCCTAACGGTTCCGCATCGACCAATGTTTGCAAAATCTTTTCTCACACACGGAGAAGGTATTTGGGCCGGCCATAGTTGCGAAACAATGTGGCTTGAGCATCAGCGCGACAGACCTGCTGCTAGAGTACCTTGAAAGGTTGACCCCATCGTTGGTACGGATGTTGAAATGACAAAGAGTGAGACATGTGGATGTTTTTACGAAATAAAGACGGAAAATAATGCCAAATGAGGCGTGTGGAATCATAATAGCATCGAGCGTAGTTGATTATTCAAAAATATGCAGTCATTGAGACTTCCTTGTTTGGGCGCCACCTGCCCATAAATGGCCATAGTTCAAGCTGGCGGCAGGAAGTTGGCAAACAGCATGCCTTGTGCTATAGCATACGATATCATACCGCGGACAATCCATCGGCTTTGTTGCTGGGGCTTAGAATGACCAGAGGTTGCAGAATCGTCAACGAGCCATGTAGCAATCATCATGTACCACGTCGGGTAACCGGAAGCCAGCCGGTTGACAATCTGGACATGAAAGCTGGCAATGGCGGCCACAGCTAGCGCGAGCTGCGGGAGCGCTAATTCAGGAACGTAGTGCGCGGTGGCTGAAGTGTCTGTTGGATCGCTAGTCGCACCATGTTGGGGTACAGGACGCCCATGCAACAGTGGCTTGAGGGAGCTGCAGAGTACCGTTTCGCTAGATACGAGCAGCAACCAAAGCATCGGCGCTGCCATCACGAAAAGAGGTACATTTGGGAGAGTCCAGTAACGGAATAAACCGACATTCCTTACCAAAGTTAGACCGATGTCCCGAGACACGAGGGTGTACTTACCAGTAATGGCTTTGTACCCATGAATAGATACTCGGGATTGTCCTCTTGCACCAAGGCGGACTACCAACACTGCGGTCGCCAGTGCAGTACTCGGTATATGCGAGGCATTGTGGCCAGATGAATCCCAGGGCAATGATGCTACCTGCCACACAGGTGACGATGATCCTCCGCATGTCATGTACGGTCAGCCGCATTGAGAAGACTCGGGGTAAGTATCTGGCAACGTCATACAGGAGTATCAAGCCACTCAGCAAGCCATTGCCTCGCATTAAGGTAGCAAAGCCGAAAACGATGCCCGAGCCCAGCTTGTAAGCATCTTCACGGGGATCGTACCGCTGACTTTGAGCTCGGATTCTTGACCGCGCATAAAGGAGCATTCCAGTGATGTTGAGCAGCGAAAACGGAGCTTCCGCATAGGGCGATGAGAGAAACAACGAAGCCGGATTCATCACATGTAAGATTGCTCCAATATAGGCAACCCGATGCTTTCGCCGCGGATCCGCCGTGATGTTCAGAAGTTGGTACAATGCAAGGACCGAGAGTAGATGGCACACATTCGAGACGACGATTCCAGTCATAAGGTACTGCTGTAACGCAGGTTTGGATCCGCCGTTGAAGTCCATTTGGATGTCAACGGTGCCTTCATGTCAGGATATGAAGCACTTACACTGTCCTACGTAGTCTAGGAGCCATGAGTACGCCCAGCTGAACGCCCATTCCTGCTCGTAAGCTTTACCCCGCTCAGCAGCCTTGATGAAGTATAGTGAATCCCAACGGAACAAGTTGAGTGCGAGTCGATCGGACCAAGACGCGACGGAAAGGTTCACGTGCCTATCGACGCGGGGGTCAACGAGTATGAGCGCCGAGGTGTCATATCCAGGGCCGGGACAAAACGTTGCCAAGACATGCAGCAAGGTCTTCCATAGCAAGAAGATGACGACCAGCTGCGTCGACCGATTTCTTCTCCCACTGTTTGGTGTTCCCATGCTGAGGAGTAGCTGTAGTGATAGTGTCGTGATTGGCCGGTCGCGTCTGCCCACTAGCGCTACGGATAAATGTAACGCCGTCCGCCCACTTTCGCTAAACGCTGATATCGACGAACATTTGCGATTCCTCGATTTTTCTTGTCAAGTTCAACTTCGTCGACCGCCGCCAACAACACACGGTAAGCGCATACCCACACTCTGATTGCTCTCGAGCACATCAATCGCATGCAATCCATCATGATGGACCATGTCGAATACACAGATGGCTTGAGCGTAGAATGGCAGAAATGCCATTCTCGCTCTTACGAGATTCAGAACCTAATTAGTGGATGAGCATTCGCTAATGGTTTCTGTTCTCTATGACAGCCTCGACAATAAGTAAAGATGCCTCCTAAAGGAAAGAAAGCGGCGCCTGCCCCCTTCCCCCAGGGCAAGGCTGGTGGTAGCAAGAAGGCCCCCAAGGTGCGTATCCCTCCCACAACATCTTAATGTTGTTGCAAAAGTCTAACGAGGCCAGAACCCTCTCATCGAGAAGCGCCCCAAGAACTTCGGTATCGGCCAGGACATCCAGCCCCAGCGCAATGTCGGCCGCATGGTCCGATGGCCCGCATACGTCCGTCTCCAGCGCCAGAAGAAGATCCTCAACATGCGCTTGAAGGTCCCACCGGCGATTGCCCAGTTCCAGCACGTTGCCGACCGCAACCGTACGTCGCATAAAAAAACCCCCCGTGAGAATGCCGACATCGCTAACGCATCACAGTGGCCACCCAGGCTTTCAAGCTCCTGAACAAGTACCGCCCCGAGACCAAGCCCGAGAAGAAGGAGCGCCTTACCAAGGAGGCCACCGCCATCTCCGAGGGCAAGAAGAAGGAGGACGTCAGCAAGAAGCCCTACACCACCAAGTTTGGCCTAAACCACGTTGTCGGCCTGATTGAGAACAAGAAGGCCTCCCTCGTCCTGATTGCCAATGACGTCGACCCCATCGAGCTCGTCGTCTACCTCCCCGCTCTCTGCCGCAAGATGGGTGTCCCCTACGTCATCGTCAAGGGCAAGGCCCGCCTCGGAACGGTCGTCCACCAGAAGACCGCCGCCGTCCTCGCCCTCACCGAGGTCCGCGCCGAGGACAAGACCGACCTGTCCAAGCTCGTCTCCGCTGTCAACGACGGCTACCTCGAGTCACACCACAAGGACGCCTCGCGTCATTGGGGAGGTGGCATCATGGGTGCCAAGGCCAACGCTCGCATGGAGAAGCGAAGGAAGGCTATCGAGAGCGCTATCAAGATCTAAGCGGGTCTTGGCAGTGTTTGAATGGTTCATAATGAAGTTCATGGCGTGTCTCTTATCTCTGCATCTAGGCGGTTACATACCACGGAGTTTAGGAGGGTTAAAAGCAGTCGGATAAGACTGCGTTGACTGGAATCAATCACGATAACGCACGCCATTGAGCATCGTTGTTTCTTGAATGTGATGTGCGCCTTGCGGCTTCGTTCTAAATCATGTAGCGGTTAACTACACTGACATGCATCCTCGCCTCGTCCCACACCTGGCACCTCATGCTGCGACTTGTGCTAGAAGTTCTCAATCTTCGTGCCAATCCCCCTCTCATCTGCCAGCCTCACCAGGTCCATACCCACAACCACATCCATCAGCCCCAGTCCCACGCTCTTGTATATCACGTTCCCCCTCTGCAACCACTCCATCAGACTCTTGTGCGCTTTGTCCTCTCCCTCGCCATCATTCTCCTTATTCCCCCTCCCCTTCTTCTTCATGATCTCGCACTCCCCCAATTCCACTCCACCCTCGTCTAATCCCTCCTCGCTCTTCCTCGCATGACACTCCGCCCTCCTCCTTTCCGCATCCCTCTTCAACATAACCAGCTCCCCAATCTCCACCACCTCATTCGGTCCGAGTCCCGCCTGAATGACCTCCCCCGCCTCCTTGAGACACGCCTCGACACTATCCACGACAACAGCCCCGCCCTGCGCCGCATGTTTGTGAAAGTGCCGATGCCCATGTTCCGGCGCGACGTTCTGCTTCAGGATATCCGGGTGTATCTCGACCATGTGCGGCTTATAACTGCCTATCGCCGCGAGATACCTGCCTTTCTTCCTACCCTCAGGATTCGTCAGAAACGCCGCCGGAAAAAGCGGGGTCGTAGACGGGGTAGTGAAGAAAATGACACTACTCGCACGAATCGTGCTCTTCAGCAAACGCTCATACTCGCCATGGCTCGGCGTAAGAATCTGGATCTTCGGGTGCGGGAGGCCGACCTCATTGCCCGCGCGGTACTGCGGAACGCGCTGTGTATCCGGCGTCCACTGCGTGTGTTCCTCGTGGGGCGCGTAGAGTTTCGAGAGGAGTTGGTGGACGCGCTCGAAGTCGCGGTTGATGATATTGAGGTGGTGGATGTCGTCGCCGCGCAGGAGGAGCGCCAGGCGGATGTGCCAGTAGGCTTGTTTGCCGGCGCCGAAGATGACGAGGTCGTGCACGTTTTGCCGCTTCTTAAAGAGCATGGTGCTGGCAAGGGCGGTGCGGAAGGCGGTGATTTCCTCGGCGTTGAGGAGGGCGCGGGGTGAACCGGACTTGTCGAAGAGCGTCAGGCTACCCTTTGGTGTTGTAGACTGTGTGTCTGATTGTGATTGAGGTGTGTCGTTTAGGGTTGTGGAGGATGTGGAGGAGTTTTTGGAGATTGAGAGTGAGGATAGGGAGGACGTGACGGATGCGCTGTCTGAGGACTTGGACTTGTTGTCGTCTGTGCCTGCAAGTGTGACAATCTTGACGCCCATGCCATCATTACTACTGAAGTCAGTATCTCTACTCCACAGAAAAGGTCAGAGTCTTACCTGCTCGCAGGCATGAAGAGCGTTGTCTGGCCATCACCACGCTTCAGAGATGTACGCAGTGGTTGGTATGACGAGGAGCAGCCATTGCCAGTATCTTCTTCAGTTGCGGTCGAGTAGTAGTGTAGTGCGTCTGCGAGCGATTGTTGAAGGTCGAGGATATCTTGCTTTGTGAGCTGCAGCAGCAGACTGCGAACATCTTCGTCTGACAGCACCGTTAAGGGCATGGTGAATTGTACGTCTGTTCGGGTTGTGTAGATGTATTTCTATTGTTGACTACAAAAGAAGTCGAGAATATGAAGTCAGTGTACAGCTGGGGGGACGGGTTGTTGGCAAAGGGTACCCCGAAGCTTCGAAGCTTCCCTGGTGGGGGAGGGGCAGCTGCGGCTTTAAGCAGTCCTGGTGGCAAGTAAGTCCGACAATCTCACTTTTGCTCTGAGTAAGCACACACTTCATGACTTATGCATTCTCAACGACACTGATGCAGAATGCCTCTCATAATTTAGCATACATTCATTTACCATGATAATGTCATCATCAGATTCGCCGGCATATAGTACATCCATTCGACTGTGCGTTTACCTTGCGTCGATGCTGCTCTTAGGCGAAGTAGCTCTTCCAAAGCACACCTTCCAGATCCTCCAGCTGTTCTTGCTTGAAAGCCTGTGATGTTTGTCAGCATGAACTAAAGCATAAGTTCAGAATACAACCCACCTTGACGTCAACATGCCAAGTGTCCTGCCTCGTCTTCTTGAAGTCTGCCAGCACGGTCTTGACACTCTTTCCTACAACTCCAGGATCGGCTGCGGCCTTGCGTGCCAATGTAGCCAGCACATCCGGCAACCATGCTGGAGGCGGGCTCTGGTACGGGAAGGCTTGGACCAATGAGCCGAGACCAAGAACAGCAGCATGGCGTGTCAATACAAGCTTGCTCTGTTCTAGTGTTGGGGTACCTGGGTTGCGTTTCTTTGGAAGTGGATTCTTGGTAAGCTGGGTCGTGAAGCATTCTTTGAGTGTCGACACCTGCTTGTCCCGTAACGCTACCGGCGAACAGCGGATCATGCCGGACAGTGTCGTCGCAGCACCCATACGGACCTCAAGCTGACTGTCTGACAACATGGCCGAGACACAATCGAACATCTTCTGTTGCTGCTCTTCACCCATGAGGAACAGTCGGCGGAAGTAGAGAACCTGAATGTTGATCAAAGTCCTGAGGCGCTGATGCCAGCTGGTTGCATTACGTCCGATGCGAACCAGTGCGGCAATGAAATCAGCATCCTCGCCTTCGCGAAGCGGGATGTTAGGCAAGTGGCGGAAGACGTGGTAGGCGAGAGACTGGAGCTCGGGATCTTCCTTGATATCCATCATGTGCAGAAGCTGCTCCATGAAGACATTGGGGAAGAACTTGGCCAGCGATGTGCACTCATAGGACGACAGAGTCGAGTCCAGCCAAAGCAATACCGTCTTACCACCGGATGTATACGAGGATGGTGTCTGTTGTCCAGCTGGGCGCTGATGACGCCAGGCTTCTAGGCGGGCGAACACATCGGTGATGGTCTGCTCAAATTCGGGAGTTGGCTCGTAGGGACGAACACCGATAGACGATGCCTCCTTCTGCGCCCTGATGAGTGTACCAATATCCTTGTAAGATTCGTGATAACGTGTGCGGTAAATGCTTGCAATGGTCTGACCCATTGCTTCACGAACGCCCTTGTACGGATGATCAAGGTGCTGCAAGAAATTCTCGAGAATCGGCTTTTCCAGCTGGAAGTGCCAACCAGCGTCGGAGATACACTGCGTCAAGAGATGTATCTTTGAGCTCTCCTTGAATGCCGCGTTCGAATCCATGTCAAGGCGGAAACTTGCCAGCCAGTCCACCAGTGGCCAACCGCGCCTCGGGTCCCTGGATTGCAACACGACGTGCAAGAAGGTCGTCCAGTAACCAGAGTTCTCAGGTGTCAGACCGTCTTTGAAGATACCACGCACGATCGGGAAAGCATACTCCCAAATCTCCTTGCGCAAGTCTGCATCCATGTCGGGCGCGCAAGACAAAAAGGCAGCCATGATCTCAGCAGTAGCACGGTGTTGATGCTTGTCGCTTCCGTCGCCGTAGACAGATTGGGTGAGGTCCTTGAGGTCTTGGAAAGTCGCCTCTGTTAGACCGGCAAAGACGAGGTCGAAAGTGTTTGTGAGCAGCATAGCCCCTGACATGCGGAAGCGGTCGGCAGTGTTATCGCGCGGTTCTTGCTTCATGAAAGCGAAGAGGTTCTCGAACCATGATCGTGTGAGATGCTTGGCAATTGTCTTTCGTACCTCAGTCTCGACTTCGTCGAATTCCAGTTGGCCGGCGTTTGGAAGGAACGCTGTCATGTTCTTATTCCACACCAGCCATCCCGGATGATCGGAATCGATGTAATACTTAGCCTCTGGCTGAGCAAAGCCAGCTAGATACTCCGCAGTCCAGTTGGGATCTTCGCGCCTCGTCGGGACCTCGATCTTATCAGGCAGCTCTTCCACACCAAGCAAATACTTCTCGTAAGTGTGTCCTGTGATTGCACGGGTAGTCACCACGGAGAACAGACCAGTCAGAGTTCCGGAGAAATAACTTCGCAGACTTGGATGTTGATCGACGGAGCCTTTGACGATGAGATCGATCATCTCCTTTGAAGCAATGGTATCATAGCGCATGCCGAGAGTGAAGATAATGGCAGCTGTGCGCTGAACTTTTTTCCAGTGTGCAGTAGCGGCAATCTTGACGAGTTCCTGGGACAACTCTGCCTTTTTGCCTTCAATCCGAGTACGCTTTTGCTTGATATATTCTCGTCGCTTGTCGACTTTTTGCTTCACGGCCTCATCCTCGTCAGAGCCAATGACATATGCTAATTCTTCGATAGCATCCTTGTCAACAATGACCATGCGCTCCGAGGCTTTGCCCATGTCGAGTATTTGGAACGTAGCATTGGAGGCAAGCTTCTGGATGGAAGGCTTATCGGCGCTTGTGACTTCGATGAAGCATTTGATCATTTTCGGTGCGAAGCGCCAATCACGACTGATAGTCTTGTGCAAGCCCCCAAAGAGGAGTGAGAACATGGCACCCTTGATGCGAGGGTAATCGTTTTCCTCGATGGCTTTGATCAGAGCTTCCAACAAAGTCGGAACTACGAGTGGTCGGGAACCGAGAATACACTTGACGGCAGAGTCAACCGCTGTTTGAGCCGTGCGTCGAATCTCGGTGTATACCGAGATGCTTGACTCTGCGATATCAAGCAGTAATCGTGCATCAAGGTCGGTCTTCGGACGAGGAGTGGCATTGTGGCGTAAGCGTTGCAGGTGGTATACGTTTGCACGTCTAACGAGCAGAGGTCGCGGGTATTGTTTGCGCAAGCCACCAAACTTGAACGGCCTCTCGTCCTGCTGGAGGAGCTTGGCTATGCGATCAAGGATGTGAGCAGAGCGCTCAATTCCGACATCGATGAACCAAGAGCGGTATGCGTTGTATAGCGCGTTGAAGCACGGTACATCGTCGGGCTGATTTTGCATGAGGAATTGATGTACTGTGTGAAGAGTCTCGCCGATCTTGCGGCGAAGGCCGTGGATCAATTGGTACTGAGCACCGCCTCGCTTGAGGGGGTAGTTGGCCTCATATTGGAATGTGGGCTTCACTTCCTCGTCGTCCGCTTCACCCAGCCCGGCATCGTCATCGATACCTTCAGTGTCCATAGCATCAGCGTCTGGATCGCTATCATCAGCTGTGGTACCTCCTTCGATCTGGTCATGGCGCACATCGAAGAGTACTGATACACCAGAGATGATCAACCTCAAAAGCGTCAGATTTCTCGACACTTCATCCGACCAGTCTTTGCCAGTGCCCTCACGCTTGATAGGCGATTCTGATGAAGTGAGCGCGGTAATTGTGTCCATTGCGGTGGTAGCATGAGACTCAAAGAGCTCGATTGCAAACTCAATCTCCGCGGGGCTTGGAGCATGCCACTTGATGTTCACCTTCTCCACGGGGATCTGCCTGCCCCATGATGCAGTGGTAAGCCCTCGCTCAAGCTCGTCCTTTTCGTAAATTGAGTAATCAACGGTATAGGTGCAAGTGAGGTCAAGCAGTAAATGGTGCATGAAGTTGGAGACATGTACAGTAGGAGTACCTCGGCAGTGCTGCTGCATGTACTCTGCAATTTCAATGAGTTCATCCTTCCACGCAAGGACGGCATCGCCAACATGCACTACACACATGCCCAAAATGCTAAGGTTCCAAACAAGAGCGCGGTCGCGTGGAAGAACTTCGGCGCCAGTCGTGCGAGTTGATCCTGCACCAATGTCTTCCACCTCGGTACGAATACTAGCGAAGATGCCCGGTAATAGTCGCTTCAATGCTTTCTCAGGATTGACCTTAACAAGACTGTTGCAAATGAAAGCGATGGCATCTTTTGCTTGGTGGATGACATGGTTCGAGATAAAATTCGCAACCTTGTCCAACGCGACGTCGTATAGCTCAGGCGAAAGAGCCGCCAGCAGTGGCGTGAAGCAAGCTGGCAGGTGATTTACCACATACTCTTCAGGCGAACCGCTACGGACTCTGGACGCGTCTGGTAAGTTTTCCAACAGCGTGAACACGCGGCCGAGGAATGTTATGAGAAAGTCGTTGAGTTCCGTTGTGGAAGACCGTAGAATCCTTGCCTCGTCCTCATCGCTTAGCTCCTGGTCGTAGTTGATCTCGATGTTGCCTTGGGCGCTTTCTAACCGCTCGACTTGTTCTGTGATCCAATGCATGGCCAGCCCTGTACCACCGTCTTGAACTGGGGTCGAGGCGCCACTTCTATCAAGCGTCTCATCTGCTGCCTTCTTGGCCTTAGTGAGATCATGGAATGGCACAAGGTAAGAGACACCTTGCACAAACTGTAACGTATGTACTGTCTTCTCCAAGTCATTCGCGTCGATGCCTGGTAGCGCAAGACCCAGTAGTGTCGTGACGTGGCACCGGAAGCCCTTTGTCTTGACCATGACGTTGGACAGCATGTGCAAAGCTCGAATTGATGAAATAGTTCGATGAACCTCAACAAGACCCTGCATGGCGGGGTAGATCTTCTGTAGTGCACCAGGAAGGATGAGGTTTGGTTCCAGGTAGGCCAAGCTCTGTAACGCGGACAAGGCATACTGCATGGCTTTGTCACTCTTGGAGAATATGCCCATGAACGTGACCTCTCGAAGGCAGAGCACGAACCGGCGCTTCACTGCGTCGTTCAATTTCCGGTCCTCTGGCACTTCCATTTCGCCGCTCCGCTCTCGGTTCCAGCGCAGGACGAAGAAATCCGCCAGGTAGTAGATGAACATGGCCAGAGGCCTGGTCCAGCTACCAGAGTTTGAAGGATGGAAGAATGTCTCAATAGCCTGGAAAAGACCCTCCAGCTTGGACATGAACGAGTCAGTGTGTTCTAAGCACGCTGGCGATAGCGACATGCAGATCATGCGAGAGATGTGATGCACCACTGGATGCTTGCGTGGGTCTCGCTCGAGCATCACAGCCAGACCCGCACCAAGATCTACGGTGCTGCTGTACGGGGACGTCGCTTGGCCTACAGGGATTTCGAGTAGTCTCAGCATCGCGGTGAACAGCTGAGAACACTGCTCGCCTGTGAAAATGCCGTACTGTGAAAAAGGCACGTAGGAGACGGTCAGATTCTCCCTCGCCACCCGCGACAAAGTGTCGATGTTTTGCGTGTCGAACAATCTCGATCGACTGACCAAAGACCAGAGATGGAAGATGGTCGGGAGGTACTCCTGCGGCAGCAGTCGAGGAATCTCTTCTGGCGCGGGGTGTGTAGGTAGCAGCAGGTTCAGCAAACCACAAACCACAAAGGCGTTTTCACTAAACGAGGTGCTGAAGAAAGGCATGATCTCCTCGAACATAGCAGGTATCTCTTTGGGATCGAAGTATGCCTGTGCGAAAGTACACATCTTGGTGATGGTCCGAATATTGCGCTTGATGTTTGGTGGTTGTGAGCCTCCCGACTCTGATGGCAGAACGAACAACTTCAGCTCTCGGAACAACGGCCGCCAGTCGAGGAGCAGGTCCTTCTCGAATCGGAGGTAGTGTTTACGCCTGCCAGTCTGTCAGTCTCCGCTCTGTATCGTTCCTCAGCAGATGTGCCACTCACTTAGTAAGGACCATGAACATGCTTGCAAAGCGCTCTGCGACGATTGGGTCCAGCCCGGGAGCCAGTGCAAGCTCATAGTAGAGGTAGACCAGCTTGACCCTCGTATGGCGGGGAAGGTCGAACTTCAGGGACAGCCATCCGCGGATCTCACGCGTCCAGTGCACAGCACCCGGGGCGAAATCGCCTGCAGATACGGCGATGTAGAGGTGCTTCAGCAATGCGTTCAAGCTCTCTTCGCGCCCACTCTGCTCCTCGGTTCCATATGGCAGGTATCTGAAGTATGGGAATGTTCGCGGGCGTGTCTTGTCGCCGTCGCCATTTACGTCGCCGCCTGGTGAGGTCGCACGAGACGTGTCGGGGCCAGACGCCGAGTCGAGGGCGCCCATGAGCTGTGATATTCGGTCATTGACAGCCATGGTGCCGGTGCGAGCGGCGTGGGGTGGGTGGAAGGTAAGCCTTATGGGGCGGGAGAGGAATATTCGGGGCTACTGATCATCAAAGGATAGCTAGCAATGCCCACTCGGAAGCTGCAGAATCCTCTTGTCTGTGAAACGGCGTGTTAGTAACACACCCGGACGGCTTGCATGCTGAGTAGTAACGGAGATGGGGTATCCACGCGACACGCCAGTAGAGCGGGTAGCTCGAATATATATGACGTACTAGACAAATGTCAAGTCAATTGCGCAGTGAGGGGCACTGGCAATGATTGTGGTCGAGAGAGAGGGTCTGAGCTCGGATGCCGTGGTGAGTTCATGTAGGTAGCCGCAGCCCACTACTCGGTTGATGACCAGCAGGGAGCTATGGGCGTAGAGAGTGGTGTGCTTACCTGAAGCGGGTAGACGGGAGATACGCGAGACTTGCCGCGACAACAACTTCTGGAAGAGGAGCGATCTGAAAGCCTATTTGCAAACTTCAAAGGCACCGGAGCAAGCTTTCGACGTGTGTGGTAGCAGAAAACAGGTGGTTTTCATGGCAGGGCTGAGAGCATAGTGCGCTATATATTCCTCCAACACCAGATCCAGGCACTCGCAGACGCGCAATACAGAGGCTACTACGCGGTAAGCAACCCAATTCGTGCACCTGACAGCCCTGTTAGGGTCATGCATATTTCCAGTCTTACAAGGTCTATTTCGTATCCTATCACAACGCGCTTTCATTTCCTATTATCGCCCCCGAAAGTTGGTGCGAGCGGTGCACGACACGCGACACGTTGTTGCCTGGGGCAGGGATTGATTATTCCCGATTATCGCAAGTTTCACCGTAGACCAAGTTGTCGAAACTTCTAACAGCGGTATATGGAATATCATCGCTGACTCTGCTTCGAAGTAATCTGCAAAGATGAGTTCCTACTACTCCGTCGACGCCATCCTCACCGATGCTCAGAAGGTACCCTGTACCTTCGAGCTCACCGTACCCGGGCTCGGCTTTCTCGAAGGCAACATGAGCGGCGACATGAAACAAGGTTCAAAAGTTGAGCTTCCACTATGGTTGGGAGAGATGCTTGCATTATCGTATGTTGGACTACCGCAACATTCCTCCATAATACGAAACTGATACAACAAATAGTCAAAGCCTAAACACTTCCTCCTTGTTGACACTCGACCCGCCCTCCGCACTGTCACCGCGCGTTTTGAATGCGCTCAAAGCTGATCCTCGGACCGTGGATCTGAGAGCCCTTGCACCCCATTTCTATGATCTGGGTGCAAGGATTCTCGAGCTATTTGAAGAAGAAGAGATGATTGAGGTGCTGAGTGATGTGAGTGCACTGCTTGCTGGAGCGAGCCTCATAACTGACAAGTACAGACTTTCAAAGCAAGGGCTGCAGTCATTGCCGATCAAGCCCACAACCCGCGTGGCGCTTTGGGTGAAGGAGCCGACTTTATGCGTGGACTAGATGAGAACGAGCGGCAGTGTGAGTATGCTTTTCATCGACACATGGCACCAGCTGACCTTTGCAGTGTTTCGCGCAGCGCATGACAGCGCAAAAGCAGCAAGGACTTGGATGACAGACCTGAAGCGGAAGTGAGCATCGCATCAAGCTATGCCAATAAAGTCAATAGCACTGGAACGCACCACAATCGCATGTCGGCATGAGCAATTCATGCGGCAATGAGCGCGGGTAATGCGCAACCAGTAACGATTACGAAGAGATGAAGGTGACAGACGCGTGGAGGTAGAGGCACAAGACGCTGAAGCAAGGAGCAAATATAGACAATGTTTCGACGCCTACCTTGTAATTACAATACAATACCTCATTAAACGCTCCAATCGAAAATAAACATGTGCCATGCTGATCATCTCAGCGAGGCACCAAGATTGCTGTTTTGCAATAACGCGAGGAGTTGGTCTGGCGGATACCCAAGGAAAACAGGGCCGTTGAAAACCATCTGCGGAATGGCCTTAGGGGCTTCCGGTGATCTGGGTTCATGTCTCTGGGGTTGCGGAGGTGGTTGGCTGGCCATGGGTGGTCGTGGGCGAGGCGTTGTAGGCTCCGTGAACTGAGGTAAATGAGAAGGTGGTTGTGCGGGTTTGTGTTCAGGTGTTTTGCCCATGGCCCGATGGTCGAATGGGCATTTGCCAGTCTTCTGTGGGGTCTCGCCAATCGGACGATCTGTCTTGAGAGGTACGGGTGGTGATGCCGTTGGAACAGATCCAACCGACGAAGAGCTGTGCGCGTCGGTGTATTTTGGTGGTATAGTGATACCCCACGGTCGACTTGGGGATTCTCCCACTCGCACCTCGTTCATGGGCCGGTCGAAGTGAGCGGTTCTTGTCTCGTCCGCACCGTGGTCTATTGGCTCCTCCTCGACTGATGGGGTCCCTTCATGTAAGCTAGCCGACACAGTTTTGGCCCACTTCTCTACCTTCGCATCGGCCTTTCCTCCAGCTACCATCTGAGCTTCAGGTTCTTCCTCAATGGCTTCCTCGGGTTCTTCCGGAAGCCAGGCCTGATGCTTCTGCCCTAAGCCTTGAATCATGTTGGTCAGGTTGCCGTATTTCCGATCCAGTTGCTCAATGCTTTCTTGGTTACTCTGGAAACGCGTGATACAAACTTCATGACTTCGCGGCAGTTCGTGTTTGTGCTTCTCAAAGTACTTTGCAACTTCTTCAGGGTCATGCTGGTCAAGGAAACGTATCGGACAAACGGCGGCAGAGCCAGATGCAGCAACAGAGGGCTCAGCAGAAGCAGAAAGGGGACCCAGACCACATATTTCAGCTCGTATAGGGTCAGTGAAAGACGGCCGTTTGGACCTCCTGCCTCGAAGACTCGACCGTGATGTTGAGCTGTGAGGGGTAGCTAACAGACTTCCCCTACCGCTGGTGGTAGACGCAAAGGGACACCCAAGTTTACTAGGAGTACCTGCGATTGTGAAATCCTTCTCCATAGGAGACTTGTCGTTGTTGGTGTTGGTGCGCGGAAGTGCCGTGGCTTGATCTGCCGACGGGCCACTCCAAATCTTCACTTCAGGGTCGACGGCGTGTCTACGAAGGCTTCCGGCGGCGATCTCGGCTTGACGAAGGGCAACCGCTCGACCTTTGCGCTCGACATCATCACATTGGGCTAGTTGTTCAATCAAGTCTAGACGTATTCTTGGCTGCTCGTCACCAACGCGCTCGAGGTCCTGCAGGAAGGTAAGGTGGTCTTGCGAGAGGGTGTTGGGGGTGAAGCGCTTTAGAAGGTCAAGATACTACTGATTGTCAGCCTCTGTATGGTGAACATTCTGTATGTAGAGAGTGAAGATGGTTTGGAGGTCAGGCTATGCTGTGGTTGTTTTCTGTCAAAGCCGCAAAGCAGCTGCAGGTCTAGAGCTAAAGATGTTTCATCACAAAACAAGGGAAGAAGACAGTACTGCTGTGACTTACCTGCTGTTTAGCCCACGATAGCTTGCTCTCAAGCTGCTTTTGCTGATCGAACAGAATCTGGTATTCTCCACTCAGAGCCGCGAAGCCTTCCGCGACCTGCTCAGCGAGATGCACGACATTCTTCTGCGCCTCATCGGCCATACTGTGGAGGGTATCGATGCGATGGCAAAAGGAGAGCAAGCACGCGTGTAGGAGACCAGCTCGGAATGACGCGGTAAACGAGGCTCAGGTCGGTGATGGTTGGAGAGAGGTTCGGCTATCGGCGAAGTTTTACGTGACCAGTGCTGAGTCATGCAACCAGCCACGCAAGCCTAAGCCACGCTTGCAACGAGGGTCCTTGTGGCACTCTTGGAAGCTCACTGCGCCCTGCGCTACATAAGTTCTTGCCATTGCTCGTGTCTTTTATACATTATGCTGTCTATTCCATGATACCCTGTTCCTCTTTTGCTTTCTCTTCCTTTGTAGCGCATTGAATCGCGTCATCTCCTTCTCACCGCTGTAAAATCCTCGATACCCTTCCCACACCGAGTACCAAGGTACCTCAACAAGTTCCACCATGGGATCCCTCCACGACTCTCGCATACATAAATGGTTCGCAACCTCGCCGCCAGTCGCATGGACTGTAAGACAATTACGGGAGCTGCTTATTGGCTCCCTCAAACAGGGACCAATTCCCCAGCATGTGGCATTTGTTATGGACGGAAACAGGCGGTTCGCACGGAACCATCACATTGAGACTGTAGAAGGGCACAACCTAGGCTTCGAGTCTCTGGCGCGGGTACGTAAGGCCTTAATTTTAGCTGCCCTCCATACTTACCTCTCTTAGATACTCGAGGTCTGCTACAAGACGGGCGTCAAGGTGGTTACTGTCTATGCCTTTAGCATTGAGAACTTCAAGCGCTCCAAGCACGAGGTCGATGCGCTCATGTCCATGGCCAAGGTCAAGCTTGAGCAAATCGCCGAGCATGGAGCCCTTCTTGACCGCTATGGCGCGTCCATCCGGGTCCTCGGCCAGCGCGATCTCATGAGGAAGGACGTATTGGCAGCTGTCGACACAGCAGTCGCCATGACTGCGCATAACAAGAAGTACGATACTCATATGCTGCGATGAGCTCCACACTAACATCTCACAGCGCTGTGCTCAATGTTTGCTTTCCGTACACGTCTCGCGATGAGATTACCACGGCGGTCATGAAGACAGTCGAAACGTACAGCACTCCCATCCACAACCTCCCTACACCCTCGAAGCGCACCTTCTCCCAGTCGCACATCACACAACACATTCGTAAGCAGATGCTTGGAGATGACGTAGAAGCTGGTGCTGAACAGCCTGGGTCGCGGTCCATGTCACCTTCGTCTAAGGAAGCAAGCAATCCAGCTGAAGATGAGCTGTCATCTTCGACTTCAACAGCCATCAATCCTTCAGAAAAAGACGATTCAAATGACGAGGCTGCATTCCTGGATCCCGAGTCCATCTGCGCTCAGACATTGACGGACAACATGATGACCGCGGATTCGCCACCTCTCGACTTGCTCATTCGTACTTCTGGCGTAGAGCGGTTGAGCGATTTTATGCTCTGGCAGTGTCACGAGAATACTTCCATCGTCTTTCTGAAGTGTCTGTGGCCCGAATTTGATCTGTGGCAATTCCTTCCTGTCCTGGTAGAATGGCAGTGGCAGCAAAAGAAGTTACAAGAGGAGCAACAACGAATTCGCGGGCGACCGAAGTCAGACTAAAAAGTGCGAATGAGGACGATTGGAATTGCGCCCGGCGAATCAGTAAGAGCAGTTGCGGATAACGAGTTGCGTGTGCGCGTTGGACGATACCCCGAAATGAAGCATAGCCAGTGATAGCAAGTGCTAGCAGCCACAATGCACATCTCAGATCCAGACCAGACCAGAACACGCATCATCACGCTTATCTGCACGCATGCACACATGAACTAATGACATGCGCAGGGTCGTTTATCTCTTGACCGCTTCCGGATGCCAGATCGTTGTCGGAGTGCGAGCCACGCTAATCTTTAGGCGGACAGGGTCACTACAAACGTCATCCGACCACGCTGAGTAACTTACCGACCCTCCAATCTGCAGAGGCATGCCGCCCTCATATGTCACACATTCCGCATGTCATAGCTTACTTCACCTGCTGTCCGACCACATCCCAGTTTCCATTTGCAGTTCATCATCTAGAGGCGCTACAAAGCACACCTGCATTGCTTAGTGGGGGAGTAACAACAAAGTCGGAACGAGCCCATATCTTTATCAGCAACACGCAGTACTATCCCATCCATTGATGCCAGGTCTTCGATATGCTTCCTCTACGAGAAATCAATAAATGGCGCGACAATGTTCCAATCACAACCAAGGATACTCCGAGTCTTTTGTCTCTGCCGGTGGAGCTTCGAGAACTAATCTACGGTTTCCTCTTCAGCAGCTACACTATTCGACATGGCTTCAAGCACGTCAATTTCCCAGATTCTGAGAAGAGAGAAACAACGAATCGTACCGCACTTCTCCTCACATGTCGCCAAATATTTGCAGAAGCGTGGCGACACTTACCTTTAAATTGCACATTGCATTTCCGGGGAACAGAAAACCTCCTTGAAACTCTTTTATCCGTTGACCAAAGCATCATCACTCGCATCCGGCATGTGCGCGTACGAGCATTCCCATTTCCGCTGTACACATCTGGTCGATCCGACTACTACCCAACGTACTATGCAGCCAATGCACTGACGCTACTCCCTGGACTATGTTTGGACACTCTAATCGTGGACGACTGCTGGCACGGGTTCGGCATGGGCGACGGCTGGCGCGACGTAACAACCTACTTCGACATCGAAACCCTCCTCAAAAGCTTCGCCTGGCGAGAATTCACCTACATCACGCCCAACACCGACTTCCTCGCATCCGGCTACGACCACCGCCGCAAACGCATCGCGCAGCCCGAAAACTGGGACGCCCTGCTCAAAGACCGCGATGGCGCAGACTCGGGCGCACAAGTGCGCATGATGATTGTCCCGTACAAGCAGGAAACAGCTACCGGTGACCAAACGACTGAAGACGGCCGCCTCATGCAGCCCTGGCACGCAGCCCCCGGCCACCAAGTCATCGAGAACCCGCGCCTCGCCGCCCCCGACCAGGACCTCAAGGGCGAAGTGCGCATCACTGCGCGCAGGGGCAAGCGCGCCGTCCCCGTACAAACCGGCATGAGCGAGAAGGAATCGTGGAAAGCGCTCAAGGCGAAGCAAGGCGGTTTCGCGCCTGAAGGTATGTTCTACGTATGGAGGGTAAAGGTGACTGGACTGACAAGCACAATAGGCTGGACGCCCTACTACAATGACATGGCCGACGCCGTCGGCTGGATCTACGGCGGCTGGGGACGCCGCGCGCATCTGGCGGATCAGGCGCTGTCCAGTTGAATACATCTGTACGTCACGCAGCCTAGTTGCGCGGTTTGGCCGGGGCAGCCTTGAGTGCCTATGCTTGGGACTATGTGTATTCGGAAAATCGGATGATAGGGGTGGTTGTTTTACCCCAGATTCACCAGTGGTGCCGCGAAGGGATGGCTGTTTGTGGTGCGGGAGAGGCGCATTAGCCGGAATGGGTAGGCGTTGTATGCAGTCGGATCTGCGGGCGTGCAGGATGGGGTTTCGGGTTCAGTATGGGGGATGGGCTTTGTATTCTTGGTTTTCTTGGGACTTTTATCATCTTCACGCTACACGTGTTTGTATTTTCGTTCGTCTGTGTGTTCGCGATGTAGTGCGCAGCAATGTCCTTCTCACTCCTTCGAAGCATCCATGGCTCCTCGTCTTCATCATGCTCTTCCTCAATAATACCCGCCCTTACATCTTCACATTCCTAATCCTACTCCTCCTCATCTTCCTTCTTCTCGCCAGCCACACTCACACCACCGCTTCAATCTTCTACCGCCATGTCCAAGCACAAACCGCGAAGCTTCCAACCATCATACCCCTCACCACCACGTCGTCCCCATACTACACCACCCTCCTCCTCGCCAATCTACCCACCCACATCCACGCCCTCCCGCCTCCCAACGCCAGCCTAATCGACGAACGCGCCTACCCACAAGGTAATCATCGACAACTATCCGAAAGCGAGAGAGCAGCGTGGCGAGTACACATAGACGCTATGCAATACATCGTCGAGCAGGACCTCCACATCGCGCTAATTCTTTCTGGGAATGTATCTTGGAGTGAAGATCTGCTTCACCGAGTCCAGCCGGGTGATTGGGACATCACTTTTATCAGCAACACTACAGATAGCTTTGCGTATGCAGTGACGCAGTCCGGCGCCAGGAAGATCCTGTACGAGCACGGGATACGTAATTTCGACCGGGAGTTTGGGGCGGCGCTGCGGAAGTGGTGTGCAGGTGAGACGAGGAATATGGGGGCAAGGCCGAGGTGTGTGGATGGTGGCAGTGGCAAAGTGCTTAATCTGTGAGGTTCCATATGATGCACCTTGGTATTTCAAGATGTTGGTGTCTGCTATGCGGTGGGAAAGTAGTTCGTCCCCAAGTCACTGTGTGTCTAAGTGATCAACTCATCTCCCAATCCTAACCCCGAGCTCGAATTCCATCCAGAAAGCGCCTGCGAGGCCTAATTCCATAGTATCCTTGGCAAATACCCCATCCCAGACTTGTATATCGCCGAAGCCCCAAAGGTGGAGCCAAGCCGGAGCATTACGCGACGCAGCAGATTTCAAACCCGGTGTATGGACCGGTAGCGCAGTAGCAGTGAAGACACCAGTGAGCGCGACCGTGGCACTCGGTTCGGGACCTTCTGATCCGTTCCCAACGGTAGGCCTCTTAGGCGCATTATAATACTTATCGAGGGGATAAATGAAATCGGGGCCCGGAGACCATATACCTGCTTTTACGACGCCTTCACCGCGTCTTATAGCCGCCACTTGCTCTTCTCTGCAGGATGACTGGTCATGAATCCAGCATATCGAGTCTAGCATGGGAGGGACTTGGTTTTTATGTACCATTGAGTCTGATATACCCTCAGTCCTGAATGTAGAGAGGTCGATGTTTTTGCCTGTGCCGAGATCGTCGCCTTGGACGATGCGGTTGAAGACGGTGAAGGCGGTTTCTGGCTGGTAGAACGGGACCGTGTGCCCGGCGTCGAAGATTCGGGAGAATGACAGGTTGCCGTATTGGCGGACATGACCACCTATGTATGAGTTGTTGACAATGATGTCGGCGTACCCTGCGGAAGCGAATATGTCGCGGTAGCTAGGCATGAGGTTTGCGACTTCGAGTGAGGCGTTCTGGCCGCCGTACCAGTTACAAATAATGTCACTATCCTTGGATTAACTGCAATTCAGAGAGACAATTTGGAACTCGTCAACGGCCTGAAAAAAGTCCACAGGTCTACAAGTATTGGTAGGTTGCGCGAAGATTGACTTACGCATCGCCGTGTATTAAGGCCACCCTTATGCCGCGAGCGAGTAAATCTGCAAGCGATTTTAGTTGGGTCCCGTGGGCTTGGTCTCCATGCGAATTGAACGCCCTCATAACTGCTGCACTACCAGCTGTGTAGTTGACCTGGGCACCAATAGACCTCATGACATCTTCAGAATTCAGGTACTCCACATAGGCTACACTGGTACCAAATTCTGGCTTGACGCGTATGTCGTAAATACTCCTGTCAAGTTTGGTGTCCGTGGCATAGATGCTTGCGTAGCATGTGTTATACGCACGGGCGCAAAACTCATTTGTCCTCTCGTCGGTACCAGCGCCATCAGGATCAAAGCTCTGAGTGCTGTTGCGGCATAGTCCGACCATACGACGGCAGCCATCATCTGCATCGGATGTGAGCGCCGACATGACGTTCTGGTATGTCAACCTGTCGATTCCAACAATGCCGTACGTATTGTCGTGGGCGAACTCGGCAAGGGATACCAGGTTGGTGTACATGTCCATGATACCATTGACGATGCCAAGTGACTCGAGTTGGATCTCCAATGTGCTGGCGGGAAGTGTTCCATTGCCCCGGCGATCGTTCTGCTTTTCGAAGTAACCTGCAAATGAAGGTCCATACATGCCACCATAGCTTTCCGCGAAGAGATTGACGCCAGCGGGTTCGATCGTGGTGCGATTGGGACGTACTCCGGGGTTGTATTGAGGGAATGCCGAGAGAAAGCCCTGGAGGAAGTGCCAGCATGACCGAGCAGCGATAGCAGACGAATTCTGCGTGCTCTCCATCCTACCCGACGCGAGAGTTGCGTTCAGGAAGCGCCATGGAGGTGAATCGTTTGGCGCAGGCAGTACATTCTTTGGATCGTCTCGCACATTTTGAACGTTGTTGACGTAATCAAATGTCACATTCGCGAGCTCGTCATAGGAGAAGCCAACCTGAGTCGGTTGGTCGATGAATAGCAGGTTCGAGCTGCGGTCCCAGCCCCACACCCTCGGCTGCGTACTGTAGCTGCCATTAGGGAGTTGCACGATCTCGCAAGGACCCATCTCTTCGAATAGACCAAGCATGCTGGACGATCCCGGGCCTCCATTGAGCCATATCGTAAGGGGCGCAGTCTCTGACTGGGTGCGAGCCTCGAAGAACCAGAAAAAGGTGTTGATTGAGTAGTTCTGCTGGTAAGGCGCGAGCGTAAATGACGGGAGATTGACGTAGCCGGAGTACTGCTTCTGGGTGCCGAACGCAGTGGCGCAGGTACCTGCATCTGGAGATCTGTATATTATGGTGATGTTGGGATTGACTGGCGACTGTATGACAGTGCTGTCCGCTAGCAGCCCAGCCGCGAGAAGGGAGGGCGAAACCATGCTGATGATTGGGGAATGACGAAAAGATTGTGTGGGGAAGAATTTCTCTAGACAAACGGAAAGAAGCAGGTTGCGCTAGCGGGTGAAGAGATGAGGAAAGAGCGTCCTCCACGCGTGCGCAGCGCAGCGCAGTCCGTTTGCCTCTGCTGTATCAGAAAGCGTCTGTTTTCGAGTATGTCTGAACGTACCTTCTGCAGCTTCCAGTACTGCATTGAGGTCTATACCTTGTGTAGCTTGTTCAGTGCTGCTGTTCTGGATCATCACGAAGCCAAATGATCCGATGGCACAGTCTTAGACAACTGTTTATGGGAAGGGCGCGTCATATTCTCCTACATCCCTACGCACTCTCTAAAAAGACGTAAAATCACTGCCGAGCACAATACTGAGGTACAGCACGACCTACTGCTGACGATACCGTGAGCGCGCACCTCAAAAGATGCCAAATCTGCCGTAATTCGAGAGTTCTTAAAACCGAGTAGAGGGAAAACGGCCTGTGTAGGTTGCCCCATGCTACTGCGCCGTGGCATCATGACCATGTACAACCCGTTGGCGCAGCTATTAGACATTTCAGATACATGATAGCTCTTGACATGCAGTCGTCCTGTAGAACTTCTACATGCGGCCACATACAGCAAATCGTGTGTTGAATCTTGTATAACCACAGGACGATAGTACCACCCTCAAAGCACAGCAGAATACTGTACACACCAAGCTGCTACACGCCCACAGCCTTACCACACGTACTTGAACATCATAACGGCCTGCACAACGTAACAAGAGCACTTCGAGGTCAAGCCCCTCATGGACCATACTCACCAGATACAAACACTGTTCGAAAACAGCGGAACTGCAAATTGTGTATAGGATGGTGTCTTCGTGATTAAAGCGCAGCTCAGTCGTGCAAAACAAGAAAGAGACATGACGTCGCCCGCTCGCTCGGCCGAAGTCCTCGCAATTATGCCCATTCAGCATGTGAAAACCAGAACGATCGGAAGACGCGGACGAGGACACGGAGCATCGGAGACGCTGACGGAGACGAGCGGGTCGGATCGGAGGAAACAAAATGCAATGCTATCGAAAACACAAACGGACCGAGAATGTAGTCGAATATTATTCTGTGGGCGTGGTCAGAAGACATGACGTGCAATGCTGTCAAAAAAACAGAACGGGCTGAAATGTAGTCGACGATGCTTTTGATGCGTGTAGCGATTTCATTTTGGTCTCTGACTAAGCTTGTACAATCATTCTTGGTATAGCCACTCGTCCTCACCGGCCCCTTCTTGCCAGGGCTTCAAGTACATATACTTCCTCACCCCTGTATCATCTAGAATTGGTAGTACTTCGCGCTCTACGACTTTCATTGCCCACATGATGATTCTGGCGCCCAGATTCTCTGTCGGTCCGCTTAGTAAAGACGGCTTCTCATTCCCCACGTATGCAAACTTTTCTCCAATGTTGTCTAGCTTTTCAGTCAAGTCTGTATTGTCATCTTGGCCCGGTAGTGTGAGGAAGTCGGCAATATTCTCGTCTACGAACGTGTATGTGTCTACTTCTTCGATACCGTCTTCGAGAGAGGGCAGAGGGTGGTGGGTGTAGAGTGTGCGTAGCCATACGGTGATTAGGCTTTCTTCGTGGGTGAGGGAGTGTGCGACGAGGGTGACGAGGAGGAGCGTCCAGATTAGGGACTCTTCGGCAAGATTGTGCTTTTTGATTCCGGCGTTGAAGTATTGAGATTTGCTGGTGGGGAGTTCGGCTGCGAGAGTAGCGATTGCTTGATCCGCGGTGACGAGGACGCCTCGCTTGGGTGGTATTTGATCTGTTGGAGCGCGGCTACGGTCGATTGCACTTTGGAGTTCGAGGCGGATCGAGTGGATGATTTTGGCTTGGCCGTCACGGTAGATCTTTGCGTATCTCTGCTTATCGTTTTGCGGCTCTTGTGGGATTGAGAGTGGGAGAGATTGAGAGCGCTGTGTCATGGCTTGATGCAGCAGCGTCAGGACCTGCAAGGTAATTCTGACACCTGGTCTCTGAAGGTCGATGTCTTGTACCTCAAGCTCCAGAGACAACAAGGTCTGAATGAAGAAGAAATGCACGATATAGGGGGGTACGCCGCGAAAGAAGGGTACGCAGTTTTTGTACCGCCCGAATGGGTGACCCTTAGCTCTTAAGAAGTGGTGCTCAGTGTTTGGGTCTTTACTCAAGAAATCTGTACTCATCCTAAACGGCACGTTCTCTGGCTTTAAAAGCCCCATTGCTTGAGCATACTCTTGCAGCATAGGATGAAAGGCGAGCTTGAGCGGGAACTGCTCTATGGGATTGTGCTCGAGGCAAAATCCATATCCAAGTAGCAGCTCATCATTCTGCTTGGGCGCATAGTTGTTGAACAACTCCTGTCCGGCTGCAAAGGAGTTACCCTCAAGTAGCTTCAGAGAGAAAGAAGTACGAGGCTGAAAGTCCCACTCTACCCTGGCCGAAACGGAGTGGTTGAGAATGTCAACAACTGGAAATAGAAGTGGGACAGTCTCATGATCCGGCAGGATGTGTGTAGAGATGAAGGCACGTGAGGTGAAGATGGTTGCAGCCCATAATAGGGATTCGCTGAAACTTGTTAGTCGCAATTATTGAGCACCAGTGCCAGCGCGCCGGGTATCAGCTCTCGTGAACAAGACTATATCATGTCTCATTGCGCCTACCATCAGACATTACTGACAATGCACAAACCTGGGGCCTTTGGTACGTTGTATGTGCTTTTGGCCTGGTACAGTCACTGAACAACTTACAAGTCAACTTGGTCAGCCAGGGCGATATCAGCAGCCTTCATAACGCCTAATGCCTGCTCCCATTGCTGATGGCAAAGAGCCTTCCTCTCTTTGGCAGCGGGTGCTAGGCTGGTGCCCGCGAGGAATGCCATGTCCTCGTCATCGAACCAGAGCGGAGTAGTCATGCTCTCCGCACCCGGTAAGCAGGCGATGTAAGCGTGCCACGGCGATTCTCTGCCCTTATTCCGTTGCTCGATCAACAGCAGATAGGTCAATATGTGATCAGGTATCTTGCCTTGGCATGGCTGCAAACAGCTGTCAACGAAGAGCACATGTTTCTGCTCGGGGTCTAGATTCAGACACGATAGTGTAAGCTTGAGTGGACATGTCACGACGGCGGGCGATTGCAGCGGCCTTACAGCTTGCATGTGGAAGCCTCGTGAGTCGTTGAAAGCAACCTGCACGTCGTCGCTGAGCTGACCGCCATGTTCCTTAAACCATTGGATCAGCGCATCGGCCTTGGGATGAGTGGCAGACACTGGGCTCGTGCTATCTCCGGCCATGACTGCGATGACATGTGGCGTGAAGCTCTTGTCAGTGCTGACGAGAGTTGTTCGTCCGTCAATACGCCTCGAACAAGGTTGTACAAGGGACGGCCTGTTGTTGTGCCGAGGCGTCCGCGGTCCGTGATGATGGTCTGTTGGCAGTTCAGCTGATCAAGCGACCGGCTTCGGCATGGAAAATTTTGGCGAGGGCGGAAACGGAAGGCTTCGGAACCGAGCAATGATGGCTTCTGGCTTCGATTCAGAACGAACCAGACGACAGAGATTGTGATGTCGGGCGGGGAATGCAGAAAATATGCGAGCGCCGCAATGATGCTGCCTTGAGGCGCGCAGCGGTGAAGTGACGCGGTGTTTGAGTCGTGGTCGCTCTCGCGTAATGGCGATGGGTGCGATCATTATCGATAAGGCGACAACGACAGTCAACTCTTGCTGCGACCAAGCTCACATCAAGCTGCTGAAGAGCTGTCCAAAAGCTTCGACGCTGGGGGTTCGTTTCGCAATTTAGAATGGATCTACAAGTTCGGGGTGAAACAAGGCTAGCAAATTAGAGTCTGTCAGACGGTGTTAACTTCATTGTTGGTTCATGGTTGATACGGGGTACGAAGGATACGCGTCGGATCACCCCAGAGGCTCCTCGTGCGTTCCCCTCACCATGCGCAGGTGCAACGATGGTGATGCTGGTCCGGATGCACTCGGAGGATGGTGATGGTGACTCTCTCTCTCTTTGCTCGCGGCGCCGTGGGAAGCATCTTCGGCGTCAGCTATGGCGGCCAGGGTGGGATAAGCAGCCCAGCAACGCCGCTGTTGTCAACCACGGTGTCGGGGGCCGAGCAGCTGAAGTGGCCGAGCGACGCCGCCAGCAATCAGCAATGGAAGAGGCTTTGAAAGAAGCGACGGGGCTAGCCGCAATGCGCATAAAAGTGCGCATCGACCCAATCACTCCTTTGTCTGTGCCCAGTGCGTCGTGTCTCGGTTTGAAGTTCACGATGCACTAAAACGGGCTCGGAACGGTTGTCAGTGCCGGCCTGGCCTAACAAATGTGCCTCGTGCATGCAGAGCGGACAAACACGCAGCCTTGTCCGCTGCATGTCTTGGATTGTAATATGTAGCTCTTTCCTCCGCCGCCGACTATGTCTCCTTTGACTTTTGGCCCTCCTCCTATTCTCAGCCTGAGACGGTCTTATTTGCATGCTCGCTGCTTAAGCGCAATTGGTGTGCAACCCCTGCACTAGCTGTGGCTTGTAATGTAAGTCAGTCAGCCCTGGCGTGTAATTGTTTGACAGAGGGGCACACTATCCCCCAAACCTCAGCGCACAGGTCAGCCAACACCATCATCTTAAGATACCATGGCCGCCGCTGCGCTGAAGTTCCTGTCCTCGCTCGAGCCATGTTTCCTTTGTGTGCTGACTTCTTTCTCTCCACGCGTAGACGCGCCGCTTAACTGGAACAATGCTGGACATGCTTCTTACGGCTGATGCCGCCCGCAAACACGCCCATGACATTTCCTCACCGCATGCGCCCTCTTCGCCAGCTGGCAATGGCTCCTTCCTCGTCCAGATGCCTCTTTCCATAATCGGCTCGGTTCTTCGCCGCCAGAAGCCCTCGCCGGCGCCAGTCATTCCACAAAATGCCCCTGTACAAGCACCTACAATGACCAACCGACTTCCTGACACTCCCTTGGCCTCTCCGACTTCTTCACGGCCCATTTCCTCTGGTAGCAATGCCTCCGCAGACCCGCGCCCCGGGCACGTGCGTATAGCTTCAGGATACACCGCAAGCTTGAAGAAGCGGAACCCCCGCCCGAGAACATCATACGTCTGCGCTCGCCCGGTACGTCAGACCGACTCGAAGCTGCACCTGCGCCCCAAGGTCCTGCTCCAGCTACACCAGCTTATTCCTTCGCAACGCCCAAAACCAACTTACGAGCTCATTCCCTTCTCGCTTCTTCCAGCGCGGTCCACTCGGCGCCTCGCCCGCACTTTCAATACCAGTGCCAGGCTGGGTCCTCATGATCTGCTGGTTGTCAAGGCCGAGGCATATGGGAGCGTCGAGGAGTCTCAATCCGACCATGACCATTGGAACTCTCGAGAGGTTGTTGGCGTCATCTGCCCTGCCAAAGGCGACAAGAACACCGAGATCTGCATGGACGATGGATCAAGTCGGTGGGACGTCTCCGATCTGCCCAATGGGGGCTTCGAATTCAACACCACCGACGACCATGGCCTGGCGCTGAAGGCGCGGTGGGTGCTCAAGCCTGCACACTCGCGCCGTGTTTCTAGCATGTCAGCCTCATCGCAGCACTCACCGACGTTGCCACAAGGACAAGAGGATCAGAAATACACCTTCAGCACTATAAGCGCCAGTTCGCGCCGGCATCCCATCATCGCTACTCTGACCCGGAGCCGCATAGACGTCATGGACTCGTACACGATACCCCCGAATTTGCCGCACACACCTGCACTCACGCCTGCAAGCGATGTCGAGTCGTTCATTTCGAGCGAGCAGGCCCCGATCGTCACGGACGATGCCCTGCGACGTTTGATTCTGGTTACTGGTTCCTGGATAGCTTCGCAAAACTCAACCACCACTCAGACCTCTTCCTTCTGCGCCGAGACCGCCTCTCTGTTCAGTGCCTCTCACAGCCGCTCAACGTCGCCAACATCCACCATCGGCCGACCCAGCGGCAAAAGACTGCCTCGTAGCACGAGCTTTACAGAGCCGTCAGCCATCCCTAGTAGTCCGCCCAAGCAAAATCCCCGCTCGCGCCGTGCAAATTCGACGGGCACTGCCAATATGAGCGGCAGCATGAGGCAGCGTTACGGCCTCGCTTTCGAAGGCGAAACCCTGTGCGAGACAGAAGAGGAACGCCAAATTAAGCGTAGCGTGGAACTCCTCCGCATCAGAGAACTAGCACTCCCCCCAACCATGGAACGGCCATCGGTCGAATCACCAACCGAACGATCCCGCAAAACTCAGTCCGCTTTCGAGCCCGTGAAGACCGCCGGGCTATGGGATTCGGGCGTCACGGAGGAGCGCCCCGGTCTCTTGAAGTCGCGCCCCACGAGCCTCTCCGTGATGCTCGACAAGCAGAAAAGGCAGGACCGTAAGCGCGAGCGCAGCAATGACAAGGCGCTGAGGGTCGACTCGAGCGACTACGGCTCGCTGAAAAAGCGCCATGACTGGGTGCGCTTCAAATCCAGTTTGCGCGGCTTGTTCAAAAGGAACAAGGCTTAATTTCATCACCTGGGGCGCACACACATTCGACTTCAGTCCAATATTTTTCCACACACCCTTTTTTAGACCATGTATATAGCAACTACCATTCTCGCATACCCTGTCCAAGTGACGAAACCCGATACCCCATATCCATATGCCTCAGACCAGCATTCCGTGAGAACCCACTAATCATCGTGATCCTTGCCGTTATGATAGAAGTTCGTCATCGACTGCGTCTCGGGATTGACGCACCGCACGATGTCCTTGGGCTCCATGGCGCCTGTACACACGCGCGCCACATTAGCCAAAAACCCCCCCTCTCTCTCATACCAAAACAAAAATAAGAATAGACGGTGAAGAGGACTTACAATCGCCAGGGCAAATCTCAAACACCCGGTCGTTGCCCTCGTGGTCGCAGTCGCGGATTACCCAGCGCCGGTGCTCGAAGGCGCCTTGCCGCACTATCACACGCGACACGAGGTTAGCTAGTGATGGTGGAAGTGAAGAGGGAGGGGTGTTGCGCACTACAGTACCGCGACCCCGTCGTGCCGCACATTCCCTTCTGGTCGAAGTTTTGTGTGTGTTTTGCTCGCGCGGTGCTGGCAAGGATCAAGAGGAAGGAGAGGTTGAGCTTCATTTTCTGTGATACTTTTTGCTTTGAAGGTGATAGTATTGTAAGTGTGAGGTTGTGATGGAGTTTGAAAGGGAAGGGGATTTGGAGGGGATTTACAGTCCTGAGGATATGGACAGGAACTAGGGGATGGGGGGAGACGCGGTAGAGTATCGGGAATCCCCTCACTATATTGCGGGTTCCCGATGGGGTGTGGGAATTATGTGAACTCTTAATGAGGCGAGAAGAAAGAAACGGGTTAGGAGCTAAGAACATAGTACAATCAGACAACACAAAAGAGACTCTCTCTCTTTCTCGATATGACTGCATCGAGAGAAGATTGGAGAGCTTTTATATCTTTAAGACATTCAAAATAGACTCTGGTAGATGTGATGATGTTATGAAGATATCCACGCGCACCCCATCACACCACATTTATAGTATACCACTATAAGTTACACCTGAATCCGACTAAGACAAGTACATGTCCTACTTCCCACGTCTACCCCTCTACGCATCACGCGCAGGCAACCTCCCCAATCCACGCTTACTCGCGCGCCGGATACTTCCCACTCTCCCACCCTTCAGGATCCCTAGCCTTGAGATTAACATACACTCCTTCCTATATACAGCCCCTCCTCTCCTCCACTAACATTATATCCCGGGCATTTTCCATCACTTACTGCCATCGATGCTCCTTGTGCCATGAGCAATCCGACATATCCTGGTGGCGGCACTTTTCGCCCGCGTGGGATTTCTTGGGGTTGACGAGGTTGCGCATTGCGTGGGTGGGGGTCAGGAGGAGGAGTAGGGTGAGTGTTAGGGTGTAGAGGTTCATTTTGAGTGTGTTTCGACGAGGATTTTGTGGAAAAGTAGACAGTTAGAATGTTCAGTGTCAAGGTTTGTTTCGTGTTTTGTGAGTATAAAGGAGGAGTGGTGATGATTAGTTTATCATGTGAGAAGTTGGGTGGGTGGGAATTTTGCAGTGGATTGGGTTCTTTGGTACACTGCGGTATTATGGGGAGGGGGGCCGGAGTTTGGGAAGATAGGGATAGAAAACTCATTTCGGATAGGGTATTCGTTGCGCCGCTGAGATATCAAAAGAATATGAGGAAGAAATTTAGTACTGCGATCGCAGTGTATAGTAGAAAACTGCTGTATAGGATGCGAGTGCCGAACCTATTGGGAGACGATTGTCTGCAAAAGTTTGTGCACTGAATGAATACAATAAGGGGAATCTTCGCATATGACAAGACGGCACATGTGGAGAGCGATTCTTTGGTTCCATTGTTTTCCCTCATATCTCTCATTTTTTGCAACAGTCCTGTAACAGGCTAGAAGATTGAGGAGACCTGATGGTGAGCATCAGGTAAAAACAGAACAATAATGAAGATCAGAACCTTCATTCAGGACTGTGAACTAGCAAGAACGGTGAGTTCGAGAATTGGCGCTCAAACCGATGTTGTGATTCAGCTGCAGGATAACACGACGTGGATGTTGGCTGGACGTTCGCCGAGTCGGTGCTCACCGCTAATCCATGCAGTATATATAAGGTCGAACCTTCCCCAGCGCATCGCCAACTTCAGACCTCAACGCGTCGTGTCGCGCAATGCCGAGGTCGCCCTCCTCATGACCTCGAACCGTTTGCGGTGGTCATATTAGTTCGCATTCCAACGTCGTGATGCTGACCTGCGAGAGCAGCTCGTGTCGCCAGCACTCGACTTTGATTGGCTGGAACGTCTGGAGGCATCGTAGACACCCCACCACAATCA
The DNA here is from genome assembly GCA_022559985.1 of Parastagonospora avenae f. sp. tritici 18332-5. Lineage (NCBI taxonomy): Eukaryota > Fungi > Ascomycota > Dothideomycetes > Pleosporales > Phaeosphaeriaceae > Parastagonospora > Parastagonospora avenae. The sequence goes on from JAFJTR010000035.1 coordinate 205,642, forward strand.
AGTATCACTCTCCCGAGCCGCACGCCGATGAAGATATATGAGTGAAGTCTGTATCGCACTTACCGGAAGATTTAGGATATACCATAGCGACATCCTGACTCATTGTGACTCGCAACACGCAGATAGACGCCACGAGCAAACTCGCCTCGGCTCTTCGACTTCGTCATCGATCCCGCACACCGTTGAATATACCACGCACACAGTATCCGATTGCGCCTCCCCACCACACTCTCGTAAGCAATTGCTTGTTACAGATAACACAGCGCCTGCTTCTAGCGACTATCTGCCACCCCTCCGGCACCGTACCCGCAAAGCACTCGACTGAGACTCATTTCAGTCCTTGCCACTCTGCTCAATTCGCGCCCTCACACACAACGCCACACCTTCACCTTCACCCATCGTCTATCCGCTCATACTCATCTGAGCCACACGCATCGCCGACCAGTCGCGTCCGGCGCTCCTTCCCCTGGAGTCTTCCTCAGCTTCGCAGCCAGCACCTTTAAACACGCTTCGGCCCCTGGAGGTTGAGGCGAGGTGTTACCTGTAGAAGTTTCGGATACTCCACGTCACTCTCGGCACATGAGCGGATATCTCTGGAAATACTTCCTCGAAGATGATGTCGACAATTTCCGGCATGTTCTCTCGACCACGACGCATACAGGTCGAGGGGCAACGCCGAAGAATCTGGCGGGATGGCAGGGCGGCACACATGCAGCGGTGAACAGCAGTCCAGGAAGCTATAATGCGTCACCTATAATTGGCGGAAAGGGTCGAAAGACAGGGCTGGCCGCAACTGCATCTATCAGTCGCGCGGACATTAACAGTCGCGATGCGGCTGGCATGACCATCTTGCATCATGCCGCATCGTCTACAGCTGAAAGCGCCGTAGGCTTTGCGCAGGCGCTTCTAGAGCACCAATGGGCAGATCTGTACATTCAGGATGCAGAGAACGGCTGGACCGCGCTTCACAGGGCCTTCTATTTCGGCAACATCGCCATCGCCCGCTTGATTCTGAACCGTGACACGTCAGACATCTTGGGCCACGGCCATGGTGGGTTTAACCAACATGCGCGAGGCCTAGTGAAAATTAAAGACAAGGAGGGTTACGGTCCCCTGGATTTGTTCGCTATGACAATCAAGGATCGGACGCTGAGACCGGACGAGTCGCCGCTTAACGATATGGACTCCGATGATGAGATGGCACACGGAGACAGCGGCGATGTCGACGATGAAATGCGCAAGCGGCTGATAACCCCACCTGTGTTGCTCAATGGCGACGAAGTCTACACGTTCGGGAGTAACAAGAACGTCACACTTGGTTTTGGCGACCAGGACGATCGGCAGTTCCCCGAGCGCATCGTCCTCAGACGACCAGACCACCTCCTTCAGAGGTTCTATAGGGAGCATCGAGAGCGGCAGAGCCAGTATGGTGTGTCTATGGGCTTGCCACCTCAAGACTCTAGCTTCTTACAGCCAAAGGGCATCGTAGAGCTGCCGATCCATATCCGCAACACTCCACTTGTGATACAGGACGTTCAGATGTCTAAACTGCATACGGCCGTGCTAACCACGGATCCGGTGTCAAACCTCTACATGTGTGGACATGGCCCTGGCGGCCGCCTTGGAACTGGCACTGAGATGACGAGATATCAATTTACATGTATAGAAGGTGGTGGTCTTAGCCAGAGGAAGGTGGCTGCTGTGTCTCTTGGTCAGAACCATACGTTGGCAATCACCGACGATGGCGAGATCTACTCGTGGGGCAACAACGCTTTTGGCCAGCTTGGATACGCTCTACCGAAACCTGCTCTTAAAGATGACGATCCGATTTCCACGATTCCAAGGCAAATATTTGGACCTCTGAAGCGTGAGGTTGTCGCTGGCATCGCAGCCTCCCGCATCCACTCTGTAGTGCACACAACTACCTCTTTGTACACATTTGGCAAGAATGAAGGCCAGTTGGGCATTGTGGACTCGGACGCACGCTCGCTCGAGATGCAGGTCATTCCGCGCAGGATTGCCGCATCTTTGTTTTCGAGCCCTATTCTATCAGTCTCGGCCATAGACGGTGCCTCGATTTGTCTGCTTGAGAACCGTGAGGTTTGGGTATTCGCCAACTATGGATACGCCAAACTCAGCTTTCCCCTCGACGGCTTCACCAGCAACTTCCTCAAAGAAAGCTGGTTGACTACCAAGTATGACACCACGCCAAACAAGATCAAGAAGATCACTTCTGGAGGTGACACTATTTGTGCGCTATCTACTTCTGGGGAGGTTTTCACTGTGGCCGTTAGTCGCCGCGTTGAGGGCTCGCAAGACGTCAGTACGTCCACGACCAATCCTAAGCAGATACGTGGAGCTCTTTCCGCACCCTATCGGATATGGTCTTCGCAAAAGAGCCACATGGCAGCAAGAGATGTCGGCGTGGACCAAGACGGCTCTATCATTCTCACCACTGATGTGGGCAGCGTGTGGAGACGCACAAAGAGAGCAACCATCAAGAATGCAAACATTACGGGCGCCGCAGAGACCAAGCCTAAAGATTACAAGTTCCAGCGGGTACCTGGGCTGACGAGAGTGGTCGCGGTACGTGCATCAGCATTTGGCGCCTATGCCGCAATACGAAAAGATTGCGATGTCACCAGGAACCAGATCGGTGTGGACGAGCCCAGCCTGTGGGACGACTTGTCGCCACTACTTTCGTTTCACGACATGAAGAATTACGAGGAAGCTTCTGACGATGACGATCCGGAACCTCGCTTCTGGACTCGCCGTACAGATACCCAAGCTCTTCGCAAGCGTGCATTGAGGTCCAAGGATCTGGAACAAGAGGTTACGGATATCTTGCAACAGTCTTCCGCAGAACGCACTTACGATATAGCCATTGGCACCACTACTTCAGATGTTCACATTCCGCTTCACGACTTCATGCTCTCGGGACGGTCCCGCGTCTTCCGACAAGCTATGCTTGACTTCCGTGCACAGGAGACGGAGACCGAAATACCAGATCTGTTGACGATTAGGAAGACCGGTAACAATATTCTTGTTCTTTTCCATGGTCTGGACTTCCTAACCATCTTCAATCTTGTTCTCTACGTGTACACGGACTCGCTAGTTGACTTCTGGAACGTCACACGACACTATCCTACCCTAGCGTACAGATATCGCACGGTCCGCACTGAACTCTTGAAAGTGGCATCCCGCCTGGAGATGAAGCAGCTCGAACCAGCCGTCCGACAGATGGTCAGCCCGCGCAGGTCGCTTCATATGGACTTGGGGATGGCAATCAAGGAACCGAGCTTCTTCGAAAGTGGCGATGTTATAGTCGATCTTGCTGATGGCGAGATGCTACTACATTCAGACATCATCTGTCAGCGTTGCCCTTTCTTCGAGGGACTCTTCAAAGGTATGGCTGGAGGGCAATGGCTTGCTGGACGATGCACGGAGGAGTCATCTATCGTCCACATCGATTTGTCACACGTCGAAACCCATTTGTTTGAACTTGTCGTCCGGCATCTGTACACCGATGCTGGAGAAGAGATCTTCGAGGATGTCACGAGTGAAGATCTAAATGATCTCCTGGCACTTGACGAGCTGCTCGACCACGTGATGGACGTCATGTCGGTTGCGAATGAGCTTATGCTTGATCGTCTGACACAGATCTGCCAAAGGCTGATCGGTCGCTATGGTGAGCATTTTTACGGTGCGAAGATGAGCAACACTAACTAATATCAGTCAATGCTCGAAATGTGTCTTCTTTGCTCATGGCAGTCGCACCAAGTTCAGTCGCTGAGTTCAAGGATGCTGCTCTAGAGTATGTCTGCTTGAGCTTGGAGGCAGTAATGCAGAACGGGTAAGTACATTCATCATGGAGATGAAACACATCTGACAGACATTTAGATCTTTGGACGAGCTTGATGAAGATCTCCTCCTAGAACTCAATCAGGTCGCCCACGATAATCAGCTCGCATATTTGCCATTTGCCAGAAGTGGCCGTGCTGAGGCTGTGCTCTTTGATCGTTACCCAGAGCTCGCTGAGAAGATCGAACGATCCAGGCGAGCCAAGGTCGATGCCATCGTACTTTCAAACAAGTATGCCGACACTGATGGGTTATCATCTTCCTTCAGGGCACAAAGCTTGGAAGAAGTCGCTGCATCTCCTCTACGGCAACGGACGAATAGGCGAGCATCGAAGGAGATGAAGAGCCCTGCTCTAACTCCGGCATTGAAAGGTAAAAGCTCGGTTCAAGACCTCATGTTTGAAATGTCGGACGGAGAGGACGATGAAGAGCGTTCGCAAGAGAAGATCAAGCCTCCACAGTTCACGAAGCGGTCTGCTGAGACAAGCCGAGTTGAGACACCAATCGGATCCCCAGAAGTGGCTTGGGGTTCATCGCAACCGCGGAGTCGAACTTCGCCTGGTGGGTTTGGCAAGGATATGGACATTCCTTCTCAGTCTGTCAGCCCTCTGCCTCCACCTGCAGTTCAAGCACCACGCCAGCCAGGACAGCCGTGGGGCACTGCAGCGCTGTCCGGTGCCAAGCTCGACCTGAAGGACATTATGGCCCAGACTTCCACATCAACCCCGTCAAATCTGACTCTAGGCCTATCACGCAAGGAGAGTGAGCAGAAAGCGGCAGCATCTCATGCTAAGTTGTCGCAAAAGGAGCGTAAGCGGTTACAGCAAGCTCAGCAACTCGGTAGCCCTGTTGAGAAGCCACAAGCAGCACCTCCCGTCGTGTCTCCATGGCAAGCAGCCTCGCACCGCAAACCAAGCGCTACTCCAGTGGTCGCCCCAGCACCACAGCCTTCACCAAAAGCGTCGCCTCAACCCTCGCGAGCGCCAAGCACACCGCAGCTTACTATGCGACAGACCATCGCCAATAATGGGGCAAGTTCTAAGCAAAAGGGTAAACGCTCTGCATCGCAAGCCACTACAGAAGTAGCTGGAGCAGCTTCGCCGAATCGTCCAGCTGCTAATGAGAGGGGCATGTCCGTCTCAACGGATCCGATACCCACTCCACGATCAGTCCGTCACATACCATTACCGCAACACTCTCCCTCATCACCCAGCCAGAATCTTAGCATGATGGAGATTCTCTCGCTGCAAGAAGCAGAAAAGACGTCTATCCGCGACGCAGCAGCAAAGCGCAGCTTGCAGGAGATTCAACAAGAACAAGAATTCCAAGCATGGTGGGACGAGGAAAGCAAACGCGTCATTCAAGAAGAGGAGCAGCGCAAGCGAGCTGAAGAACGCGCTGTGCGCAACGCTACACGTGGACGAAGTAAGCCTCGCGGTGGAAGAGGAAGCAAAGGCCAAAAAGATGGCGAAGTGGATGGCGATCGAGGCAAGCAGAGTAGCGATGTAAGCCAGGGGCCAGCATCGGTTCCTAAGACTGTGCCTAAGCAAGAAGGTGCAGATCGTGGGCGGGGAAGGGGAAGAGGCCACCGAGGTGGGAGAGGTGGACCAAGAGGTGGACGATTGCAGGGACGACAGCGTGATAGCGCAACGAATTCTGGTGCTCCTGTCATGACATTGTAGGTATTGGAGTGCCATTTAGCACATATTGTAGCATTTGCATTTGCAGGGTAGATTTTCGAGTGTTTGAATATCACTACGCCATTTAAGCATACTTCAAATCTTGGAATTGTAAAGGTCAAGAAACTGGAACAAGCTACATGTGAATACCTAGACCGGAACAATATACATACATTGTTTGCCCACCCACTTTCGATCTCATCCTCAGCCCTTGAAACCTCCTAGAGTCACCTTCGCCCATATTAAAGCACATCGTCCGACACCCAGATACAGCACACGGTGCCTAGAGTATGACCAGGTTGTTGTACAAAGGATGTCCTTTCCGCGTGGGATGCACAAGCCTGGTTGCGTTACACGTACTAGTTTCATTAGCACAACCCTAAGTCCATGCAATGCCGAAATTTCCCAGTAGCTCGCGACTACATGTTCCGCAACGGAATTGTCTTGCACCGCACTTCAACCGCACTACAAGCGACGTGGCATACGAAGAGTCTGCCTGGGCAGGACATTGGTAGACGAGTCAGTGATCTACATAGCCGGTTCATGGGTGAGGATGAGATGAGATGTGATAATCCGTTGTGCAAATAGTTGAGCAGGAATTCGCGTGAATGTTCAAGCGAGGAGAGAATGGACAGGGGCGGCGACAGGCACTAGGCCGCCCGCTAGGACTGGCAGGGCTGAACTATCATCGATAGCTGGCTTCTGAGTGGTGTGGGTAGGAAAGCCGGCAAGTGTGTGGAGCTGTAAAGCCCACGAGATTCCTCCTAAGATGAGATCTTTGTATCAGAAGAGGAACGAACTGGCTGTGTATCCCCAGAGATTTATTATTAGAACAGTTATTGACAGCGATGTACGTACTTCAGTGAAGTAACCCGCACCAACAACGCTCTCCAGCCTGATGTGATACCGTCTTATGGCCGCACGGCCTCTCTCGGCCAGCGTCGCCATTGTAACAATGAATGTTTCCGCCTCGGAAGCTGTATAGTCCGCAGAGGTCGGTCCGAAGCCACATTGTATCGAACAGTTGACCCCAGCTCGCCTGGCCTGCAGCTGCTTAGTGAAGCCCTTCAAGGTACACCGGGGAAGCTTACAACGACAACCGAGAAAAGGGCCGCTTGATTGAGTATAGCCTAATTCATGATTGAAGAGACTGGGCTCGATGCGATGGCGGAGAGAAGTGCGAACAAAGGTTATATGGTAGAAGATGCCGGGCAGCCGCAACCTTAATGAAGGTTTTTGCTCGGAAAGTATCTTCAGTGGACGACGTTGTGGCGTTGTGGGAAAAGACCATATCCGCTGCGGGCTGGTCTAGCTGGTCCGACGGCGGCGCGCACAACTGTACGCTAAGATATGCACGTCACACCTGCATTTGGGTTTGACCCACTTTACGATTGTGTTTTCGGCTCTACTTATTCAGACGCGAGCCTGGTTCGGCTAGACACAGAGTTCTGGTACTCGGAGCAGCCTCCGATGGGCATGCGGAGCTCCGGAACAAACCATTGCCAACGTCGGCCTTTGCCTTTGGAAACTTAAAATCCATCAGATAGAAATAAGGTACAAGGTACATGAACAGGGCGTGACATCTCTTGAAACCCAGACCTTGTAGTTTAAAGTCGGCCTGTGCGAAGATCGATTGGCTGTGCAGTGAGCTTATTATGTCGTCAATCGTAAGCATCGTACACCGGAACGATAGCTCCAGAGATCCGCTCTAGACGACAGTCGTAAGCTCGTATAAGCAAGAAACAGCGCCAAGGCTCTCTAAGGTTCTTGGGTTAACATGCGACTTCTCGATCCACTCCCCTTGTTCCCCGATACGTACGAAAGCAAGACACGATTCCAAGCCTACACCACTATCGTTCAGACATCGCAAAAGCGTCGTGTCCGACCCTCCGCGTCCAAGACGTCCGAAAACCGCATCTTCGGTGCTCAGTGTGTCCGGGGTCGGCCCGATGGTCTCACAGGCATGCTGACTTGAAGGGTTCGATTCGAGGTAGCAGCCTCTCATTTCATTTGACAGCTCCGGCACGGGCCGGGCGTGCCATTTACTCGGATCCTCAGGCTCGAAACAAAGTCGCCTTCGTCGAAGCGACCCCGCTAACATCGAGCGTCGTTGAGCTTGATGGACAGGAGAAGTTAAATATTGCTTTTTCCAATACACCTAGCAGCTTCCCTCTGTGGACGCGAATCGCCGCCGCACATCGTATCGAGTCTCGGCATGCCGAGGATATGTTAATTGGACGTTGTTGCGAGCCGGTAGGCTGTGTCTGCACGCGCGGAGGTTGAGAAGACGAACAGTATTGGATACGGTGTGTTTCACAGGTGTTTTGCGGAGGAGAGATCAGCTAGGACGATCAGAGGCAAGCCATTTGTTCGGAAGGTTCCATAAGCAATTTAATCGAGCCGCCTTACGACGTCGAGATCTCCGAGATACAACCATATACCAGGGTAACAAATGTGCGCAATACTGTGGGCACGTATACCCCGTTCTTTCCTTCATTGGGAAGCATAATTGTCGAGCAGACCACATGACCAGAATGCGATGCAGCCAAGAGGGGCTCAGCGCTGTGAAAAGGCCCGGATGGCGGCCCAATTGCAGAGAGTACCACTCACATCTTTGGAAATGTCGTCTGGTACTGTACTGTGTTAGGACAACGCAAAGACAAAAAGCGTCGGAGGTTACCCACGCGATGCAAGGGTCTGTTCATCACAGGGAGTCTCCCTGTATGGTTTGAGCAAATGCATGCGAGGGGCTATGCACAGCCATCGTGTTCGAATCGCTCAACGGTGCATCTTGTTATCAAGGCTCACTGATGCGCATCCCCGATAGCCTTTGCTACTGTATTGCGTTCAGCGGGGAGACGGCAAAGGCGCAAGCCTAGGAAGACGCGGAGCGGCCGATTGCGGGCGAACACTGGTGACTGGGGAATGGCGCCGAAGGTTTATGTTTTGGAGGTTGTTGGAGTAAACTTGACCTATCATGTCTATCCGCGGGCAGTTGACTCTCAGGCATGGCCGTGTGTACGAAGGGCTTGCCAGATTCCGACCACAACTCCGCGATGTTCGTCTCATTTCGACCTTTTGCAACGTCACGATGACAGCGATAGCAATCGTGCGTGTTGGATAGGCTCTGGGTTTTTTGAAAGTGCGTGGGGTTATGATGAGGCAAGGAAAGGAGAATCTCACGGGTCGGTTAACGCCCTGCCATAGCTATCGTGTTCGGGTACGCCGGTGACATCTCAAGCCAATCCCGTTGTCTCCTCCCGAAGGCAAGCCAGGAGGAACGTCAGCAGATCGTCGGGATCAACCCCGACACAGTAAGACCGGTCAGTTGAGTCTTCAGGCAGTGCTGCTCACGTACACGGGACTGCAGCGGACTTCGAAACACAGTGAGAAGCGGCCTGCCGTGGCGTCTTGTACTCGCCAAATTGAACCCTGACGTCTTGAGAAATGACGAAGGCGATCACGGGCACGGTCGAAGACCACGTGGAATCCATGCAGGATTTGCAGGATTGGTGGGTATGTGTTCCGTGGCCGTGCAAGGGTCGCAATATCTCTACTTGCGCCGACATGTGGGACACTTGCAATGTGGTTCAAGCTTTGATGTCGCCATCTGGCCCCGCCAACAGTCAGCATGATGCTCATGCTTCAATATTTCGGGCTGCAGTGAGAATTGTCATTGTTGGGAGGACCTGTATGCCCCAGTGTACCATGGACAGGTTACCTTGTCGCGGAAACAGGATCCCAACCTTGCTACATGACGACCCGGCCTCAGCATATCCACTCTGCGATTGCGTGTCGAGGGCAAGTGCCAATTTGTGTTCGACTGCAGCAAATACAGTAAGTATCGACGTGGCTGACCGCCAATGGATAAAAAGCACTGCAGGCCCAAGGGAAAGGCCCATGCTCTTTGCCCTTCGCATTTTCCTCATTGGTTAGCCGACCCTCCATTAATGCAACACCGTTACCCGCAATGGTTTGATCCACCAATATCCGTCACGCACCACAATTGGACCTGTTCGAAAGTGCTCATGTGCATAAGTTGGGTCGCATGTACTCATGTACCTTGGGGCCCCACGCTTCGAGAAGCGTGTGTTTCGCAACCCTGAACAGGGTATAGTACCGGCTGTTATGGGGGCACGTAATGCTTTCTGTCCTGCGCTCCCAAGTCCCGGGACGTGAACATGGGATTTGAATTCGGTTTGATCTTGCTCCACGTGCTTGCTCGCCGTTCATCCGCCTGATCAATGGAAGTAGTGCGCAGCATCCGAGCTCGCATTCATCTTTGGTATGGACAGAGGTCTTGTGACCCGCCCAAAAGTTTTTGCAATCGGTGGTAATCGTGGTAGAAAGTCATTGGAAATATCGGGTCCGAGAATGACTGGTGTTATCTAGGCGACGGGATGCTCTCCGCGCGTTTGAGCGTTGGTGCTAATCACGTCAGTGGCAGACTGCGGAGGCTCCGCCGATGGTTAGAGCGTAAGTGCGGTGGATGCCGTCGGTCCAGTAATCTCGTGAAAGACGACACAATGCAATCATAGCATGATTGGTACTTGCTCAACGGTCGTGCTGAGCTGCTGCGAGCTGATGGCTGCTTCATGCGTCGTTTTCGCTTTCGATACGAGATTTGTCGTTCCTTCCGCGTCCGAAAGGCATATCGGATCGGTATGTCACCACGCTGTCGCCCAGGTCTTGTCAGGGAAAGGGAACCACATGCTGGGTTCGGTCCGTCGCAATTATCGGGTCAATGCCGTGGTGTAGCGGTGAGGGTTAGCCGGAAGCTCGGAAGCGGCAATGAAGGATGAACCAATGTAAAATTCGCTGTGGTACATGAAAGAATCCGTGAAGCCTTTTCCAAATGGGTATTGTGCAGAGTTCCGCCGAGCCGTGTGCGCCTTGCTAAATGAAAACCAACAAAATAAAATGCGCCGAAATGGATGATGTCCCTCAAAAATATAACGATGCTTTACTCCGTGATCCTTTGCAGTCGCCTTGGAGGATGTTAGATGGCTGTAGTGTGGGGCAATTTGGGAGGACAAACTGCAGTTCTCGTCAAGGCGGTACTCTCTAGAAACGACTGTCAGCTCATCAGTCTTGATGTTCTTGAATGGTTCTCACATTGCTACCACATTCGCAGGACATCTCTTGTGTGTCTCTTGATACTTTGTACACCAGGCTCGGACGACATAGCGAAGATGGCTGCACTTGTACTGGACTTGTGTATAGTCGCACATGATGCACGACCAAGACTGATCGGTAGAGATCCACGTTGTGGATGATGATGGTGTGGGATGAAAGCGGAATGATTGGTATGAGGAAGATTTAGAATGCTTTCCCAGTCAATCTTGGAGGTGCGCGACGGACCGCGCCCAAGATATAAGACTACGGACCAAACGCCGGAGGAGAACGTCAGTGCGATCAGGTACCCGAGTGATAATGCAGAGTTGGGCCATGTCAATTGGACCTGGCTCAATGACATGCATCATGGGAGTAGCCATGATCTGATCCCCCAACGGATCCGGGCCACTGCGAGTGGTCGAGCATGTAGACGCATGTGGAGCTTGTTTGAAGTCGCTCCGCTTGTGGCTACGGGCGGATGCACCTGGGACATCCCGAGAAAAAAGCCCTACAGGGTAGGACCGCTAAGGAGGTTGCGTGTGTAAGGAATTCGACCTCGACCCCGGGCTTAAACTCTGACGGAGCAATAATGCGATCCCGGCGTGTGAGTGGTTGATGAATTGTTCGAGTCTGGGCACCAGCTCGCCTCGTGTCCCTAGCTTGCGCTAATGCCAAAGTTACGAGCGGTTCCACATAGCGAGAAAAAGCTGATCGACGACCACGGGTCCACGTTGGATGTGCTGCGCAGAGACGGCGTGGGGTTGCGCCGTTGGGAAAACATGCGCGTGGGTGAGGCTGCAGCCACCACCTGCAAGCCCTCAGACGGTGAACCACCTAGCCCGTATCACGGTGCAGGTCGCAGGAGCGGCCCTAGGATATACAACGCTCTTTTAATGACATCGCGTCCACCGCCCTTCGCAGTACTAAGGTAATAGCCTGTTGCGCCACTCCTTGCGTGTTCCCCTCTTCTTCTCGCAATTGCTATTCGGCGGGTTTCGTACATCCTTCTCACCGATGCCCGTTTCGTGCGGATGAGAACGCGCTTCCCCGAATATTGTGACGACAGCCGCCCGCGAGTAGAATGTTGCGCAATCATAGATGCCGTTCCGCTACTTGCTGAGCACGGCAGCCATGGCATGCCTTTGTTTTGTGACCAACTTTAGCATGGTACGATATGGTATTGGTTGACGGCTACACTGAAGCCTAGGTCTTATTATTCAGAACTCAAATATCACCACTGGGATGTGAGCGTTCATGGTTGATGAACCGATTCCGCTCGATATCCTTGTCGATGGACCATCGGTGACAGCGATATGAGCGAGAATTACTCATCGTTGTACTTGCCGTTTCGTCCGTTGAGGCATTCCAATTGTACCCCTCATTACTCACTCGGAATGACTTGGAATGGCGCCGCTCCATCAATTCGTGACTGAGTCAGTTTGCGTCTTCGGACAATCTAATGCGTGGCGGGGTATCTTTGAAAGTGATGAGAGATGCAGGTACAGCAGTCCTCTCAAACTTACGACATGGACTAGACAGACTTGATCACAAATCACACAGTAAGCGCCGAAGTCCAGACAGATCTTTTCCCTGCAAGTGGAATGCAAACCATGCTGCGGACAGTCCAGAGGTACATATCCGACAGGTACGCCTACACAACCTATCACGCTGCATGTACCAAAGGCAGGAAGGTGATGTAGTGGATGAGGCGTTCAGTACGACATCTTGCTTAGGTGCCTGCCCAGCATGTGCATACTCGTATGTATACTCGAACCAGGCTCTCGGTGTATATATGCGCGGCACAGGCCGTGTTGCATCTGTATACCGAAGCACGTAGATTAAATGCAAGTGAGTGGATGCATGGCAACGCAAGCGACCCAAAGCGTGAATACCAAGGATTTGGCTCGGTAGTTCTGGGCCTTGCGAAGTGGCGAGACTGTACAAGTGGTTACGACGTGCAATTTCAGCCCTGGCAGCCCCGAAGAAGATTGTAGTGGATGAGAGCGCTTTCTGGATGGAGTTGCGTGATTCGTTGCTATTATGGTATTGGACAGGATCGAGTGGAAAATCAGACGCGTGAGGGTTAAGGAGCGTAGGACTGTTTGAGGATCTTGCATCGCAGCTAAAGAATCGAAGTTGGAACCTGGTGGTAGTTGTAGATCGCAAGTTCCACACGACACTTGGGCCAAGTCGCCATTCACTACACATTGGACCACGTGAGTATAATGCGAGGAGGTCTCGGCGGCGACTTGCCTGACCCAATGACTGCAGATCGTCGGTATAAACAAGGCGATGTTCAATCTTCCCGGTTTTCAAATGTTGTTGCCGCTAGACTCACGAAATGACTCCTGTGGACTCAATGACGGATTCACTTGTGTTATCAGCACTACGTCATTTCTCCTTTTGTAGAACTCCGCGGCCCAAGTTTCTGTCAGATAAGAACTAGGGGTATTTCTCTAGCAAGGCTACGTACCTTTATAGTCACGTGTTCGTATACTACCAGGAGATATCGTATACCAACCTACATCCCTCCTGCGCATCGGGCGCACACACATTTAATGCGTAGGTATCTCGTGTGTGATCAATTGAAGCATCGTGGTTATATCGGGACAGTCTATGGCGCAATAATTCTGAAGCCATAAGACGATCGTAACCTTGGTCGAAAGCTCGGCCAGCACGACTGCATGTTCAGGCTGAAGATACGACATGGATGCGGACAGACGCTACCAAAGGCATGGAAGTTCCACGTACAAAATGTCAGCGTGAAACTGTTCCAGCCCCACATATAGTTCGCGTCGGCTCTGCCGTGTAACCACGTAAAGTGACCTATATGTATGTTAAGTCAGCGACACGAAAGGTCTAGCACACTAAGTGCCGGGTGATTCTGTAGGCTTCATTCTGTTTATGTGCCGCGGTTCGTTGAACTTGTTGGGTATTTCATTCCACCACTATCCAATAATGTGAAGTGCCGCAGTCCGGGTATGTTATCGTGACAGGCTCCTGATGCACGTATATCCTGTGAAGGCAACGCGACTGGCCGCTTGCGGGTATATCCGCCTCAAATATACACATAAATCATGAAAACTCGCCGTTCTGTTCGTCAGCGTCCAGCCAGCCCCTGCACATTTCGACTGCTCTGCCCCACTTTTTGAACATTTTTGCACCTTCGTCTTTGCTGATGTTTGGTTCAAAGATCACTCGGTCTTTTTGGTTGATTTCTTTTAGTTCGTCAAATTCTTTCCACACATCGACGGCGAAGCCAGCTGCGATCGCAGCACCAAGGGCAGTCGTCTCGCGCATTGCTGGTCGATCCACGGGAATACCAATGATGTTTGCTTGAGTCTAGTCGTCATATGTAAGCCACATGCCTTACAGGGATTTATAGAATGTACAGGGAATATACTTACCTGCATGCACAGATTTGAGTTCGACATGCCTCCGTCCACCGCAAGCATGTTAAGCTTGTGGCCGCTGTCCTTCTCCATAGCGTCAAGAATGGCCTTTGTCTGGAAGCAAGTCGCTTCAAGGGTCGCTCTAGCAATATGGCCCCGCTCAGTAAATTGTGTGATACCAAAAATGGTGCCCTTGGCGTCATCAATCCAGTATGGGGCGAAAAGCCCTGAGAAGGCAGTGACGAAGACGCAACCACCGTTGTCTTGCACACTTGCTGCGAGATCACTGATCTTATGCGAGTGAGTTATGAAGCCCATATTGTTCATCAAGAATTTCACACCACTCCCAGCGACAGCAATACTTCCCTCGAGCGCATAAACGGGCTTGCGCTTACCGCCAAAATCGTACGCAACAGTAGCCAGCAAGCCATGATGGGATATCACTGGCTTCTCGCCAACATTATAAAGCAAGAAGCAACCGGTGCCATACGTATTTTTCGCAGCGCCAGGTGTGAAGCCTTGTTGGCCGACCAAGGCAGAAGACTGGTCTCCCAAGCACCCTGCAATCCGAATGCCTTTCAACTCTCCTTTCTGGATGGAACCGAAAGCGTCCGGTGACGACGAGGGAACGATTTTTGGAAGGTTCAACTTCTTTCGGTCCAGCCCGAAGAATTCTAGAAGTTGATCGTCGTACTGCACCGTGTGCAGATTCATGAACATAGTTCTAGAGGCGTTTGTCGTGTCCGTCACGTGAAGATCCCTTTCCTTTCCCCCATTGAGATTGTACAGGATCCAGGTGTCGATGGTGCCGAATGACAGTCTGCCTTCGTCGTATGCCTCTTTAACCGCATCAACGTGTTGAATCAGCCACATGAGCTTCACCGATGAGGGATATGTCGAGAGCGGGAGCCCGCACATGTCTTGCAGTTTATCCGCACCATCCCTGGCTTTGAGCTCGCGAACCAAGCCCTTGGTTCTCGTATCTGGCCAAGCAATGGCATTGTACAATGGCTCGCCCGTATTGGTGTCCCACACCACAGTAGTCTCACGCTGGTTGGTTATGCCGATGGCTTTGATGTCAGAAATTTTGTACTCCATATCAAGAAAGATCGAAGTTGCTCGTTCCATGCACTCTTCAACCGAAGCAATGATTTCTTTTGGGTCGTGCTCGTGCCATCTGCGCCTTGTGAGCGATGCATTGCATTGTGGTGCGCTAGAGATACTCACCCTGACTGGGGATATTTTTGGGTGAATTCAATCTGATGCTGTGCGACAGGCTCGCCTAACCCGTCGAAGATGATGAAGCGCGTACTTGTAGTTCCTTGATCAATGGATCCGATGAAGAAGTTCTTGAGCTTTTCTTCATCGAGCTGTGTTCCATCTTGGGTGTCAGCAACCTGCTCCTTTGGTATCGGTTGCGGATTCGTCTCCTGGGCAGATAGTTTTTCCATTGCCTTGCGTGATTGACGTGCTTGCTGAGGTCTCGAGCTAGAGGTATGCAATCGCGATGCGCATCTAAAGTTTGTCTGCCAGATGTTGAGGTTCTGTTTAGCTACAGTGTTCGCGCTGAAGTTGTTCCGAGGTCCGTTCCGAGTGTATGCACTCGCGACACAATGCACCGAATTTCAAGTGGTTGGGGGAAGACTGAACTTGGGGAAGAAGCTGTGGAGTTTGATGCAGAAGACCAGGGATGAAATCATTGGAAAAGGCGCGGAAATGCTCGGAGACAAGTCGGCACGCGACGATGGCAGCGCGTCTATCCTATCAAGCGGTATGACGTTGGCGGAGGGGTGGTGTTTAGTTTTAAAGCGGGGGAGAGGGGAAGCTTCCAAGACTAGAAGAGCAACCGCGAGGGGCGCCCAGCCTCGTCATGTGAAGCCACAAATATTTCAGCCTCCATCGAATTCGTTGAGGCCACCCGTATTTGCTGCGGGGATCGTCGATGGATGGCCAGTGGGATCGATGTTTTGATCTAACGCAAGAGCTAGGCAAGTTTTCCGTGCGGCGCGGTCTCTGAGCCTCAGAGTGATATCAGTACAGCGGGTCCGATCAACATGAGCTGCGTGGGATCAGCAAAGCTCCACATGGCACAGCATATAAAATCATCAAACTTATTGCCTGGTATCCGACCGGCAGGAAGCCCAAGCTGGTATGTCTCCTGTTGATTCAACGTCCCATGGGGTTGCTTCTGCTACATGGCAAGACGACGTTTCACACTTGGCGAGCGTAAAGTGTACACAACTCCTATGGCCCACACCAGCCGCAACAAGAGTCCCTTGTGACCTTATTACATACACGCAACCGACCGAAGTGGACACGACAACACATCCCTCCGACAGAAGACGGTCCACTTTTCCCGCCGCCGCCGCGTAGTCCCTGCCGATATCAACAATTTTGAATTTGGCCCTGTGACACTCTTCGCCAAAAGGGCCCATGGACAATGTCTCGTCTAATGGGAATTACAACCTTGTCCAGATATTCTGCATATGCGAATGTCTAGTCCCATGCGAGCTTGCCTTGCTTAGCCGTCGGCCAATCACAGCTGACCAAACCCCGTTAACCGAGTTGAGGACTGTCAGATTGGGAGAACAAATCCGCATCCCTCCTGGTCCAAAATGTCACCTGCAGCAGACGTGCCACAGCCCCAAAATGGGTTCTATGTCCTCGTTACGGGCGCAAATAGGTATGGTCTCTGTCAGCCTTTTTCTGGTGCACACGACTAACAGCTACTCAGCGGCTTGGGACTAGGTATCAGTACACGCTTGATCGATGAATTTCTCCAGACGCGTCCCCAATCCGAGTCCCTCGTTCTCATCATCACGACACGCGACCAACAGAAAGGCGACGCGACAATCGAAAAATTGCAACGCCATCTACGACAGGTGTGCGAGAAGCATGAACAGACGTTGCCCGGTATCTCCCAGCTGTTGCAGCACCGCGTATACTTCAGGCAGGAGCGACTCGACCTCCTGAGCTTGGTCTCAGTGCAAAAGCTGTCCAAGAGAATACGGGACACGACACCCAAACTCGATGCATTGATCTGCAATGCTGGCATTGGGGGATGGACCGGCATCAATTGGCCCGTGGCCATTTTCTCCATCCTTACAACATGGAGGAAGGCATTGACCTACCCTACCTTCAAGCTGGCAGCCATTGGACGGGTGACGAAGCCGCAAACATCCACGGCCGAAAAGGGCGAGGAACTTGGCGAAGTCTTCTGTGCTAATATCTTTGGACATTACCTCTTGGGTCATTACCTCGCACCACTTCTAGCGAGACACTCCAGGAGCGAAGACTCCAGGGGCCGTATCATATGGGTCAGCAGTATCGAGGCATACGACTTCACCTTCGACATCAACGACATACAAGGCCTCGGGTCCGAGGTACCGTACGAATCTTCCAAGAGATTGACGGATGTGTTGGCGATAAGCTCGACCCTGCCCTCCACGTCTAACAACGTAAACCAATACCTCGAGCACTCCGACTCATCTGAGAAGACCACGAAGCCCCGCATCTACGTCGCCCACCCAGGCATCTGCGGCACCTCGATCGTCCCCCTCCCCCTAATTCTCGAGTACCTCATGTTCGCCGCATTCTATCTCGCCCGCTTCCTCGGCAGTCAGTGGCACCCGGTCACGGTGGAAAAGGGCGCGACCGCAATGGTCTGGCTCGTACTCGCAAATCAAAGCACACTGGACAGCATGGAGAAGCAGGAAGGAGCAGGTAAGTGGGGCAGTGCCACAAATTTCTGGGGTCAAGAACGAGTGGAGCGTACAGAGGTTGGGGGCTGGGGATGGGGTGGCAAACTGGGGGAACACAAGCGAAAGGGTCGCAATCCATATGCACGAGACCTTACCAAGGAGAGTGCGGAAGAGTTTAGGCAAACAGGCGAGAAGTGTTGGGCAAAAATGGAGGAACTGCGCATCGAGTGGGAAGACCGACTCCGGACAGCTGGATTTGCTGTCGATATGGACTGATTGGGCATCATTCGGCGAAGCGTACGACATTGTAATAGATACCTAATGCTTGCTTTCTACCCACCACCACGACCCGCCGGCCCATCAGATGACACACCTGAACTCGGTAATTGGAAGAGCATCTTGCGCGTACCAAATCTATTGAGCAACCCTGAAGCCGCTATCGTATTCGCAAGCTGATCTTCACATCGAGACCACGGGACGACGAAACTCGCACGACGGCTTTGGAGCGTTTGAAGTCTGCTCGCCGCTAGGAATGAACTCCGAAGATGCATCGCCGACCCACCATGAACCATTGTCACCGTTGGGCACGAAGGCTTGCAACCTCAAATCCCATATGGCTGCGTGAGGGTAGCCAGTATTTGTTTTGACTGAGTAACGTTGCAGTGTGGAAAGCCACCATGCAACAGAAAGATTGCGTTCTCTCACACCAACAATGAATCACAACTTTTCTACGAAGGAACCATGTTGGGCCGCAAGTGCAAAATGTTACTTTAGCAGTGTGGCAACCAGTCAACGACACCGGAAGACCGCTTCCAAGACCGTCAAGTTCCCCTGCTTTCGACAGGACGCTAGGCCCGCGCCGCTCGGGAAACTTGTGGCGGATCAGAACGAGCACAGCTAGTCCAGTGTTCCATTCTGCTTCAGATTCAATGCCCCTCCAAAGATGTGAAGACAATTGCAAAGTGACGGAACGCGTGCCCCTCGTGGCCGTGCTCGTGCTTGTTTCACATCGTAATAACGATTTTCGTGATTGCCAGGAACGGTCCTGCAGAAATCACCGAAATTGGGCATGTGTCTCAGGTAAAACTAGCCAATAAGAAGCCGAGACTTTTTCTGCTACCACTGCGCTGGGAAGGCGCGGATGCGTCCCGCTGTCGTCGCTTCCTCGCTAACAGCGCACGGACTGCATTCGCGCTCCCAAGTCGCGTGTACCCCGGTATAGATTCACGCCCAACCACCTGCACATTCCTGACCCCTTATTCCCAATGTCTTTGCTATAGCGGCTGCACGAATTGGTAGGATACTCCATGACTTTCTCTCCATCTTCAAAGTGAACGCGCAGTGGCTGCGTTGAATTTGCGCCTGCCCCATTGACGTGTACCTGTCGCATTCACCGCCCATTTACTCTCACCGGTCTTCCCACTGGGCAGAACATAAAAAAAGACGCAACAGAGACCGTTGACGACACCCAAGACTTTGCGACACGAGCAATGGAACCAAAGATCGATCCTCTTTCTTCTGACTTTCCGCCAGTCTTCGCACGCGACACCAGCATCTAGATTGCCAGGTCTCCCCGGCCTTCAACTGCCGTTGCCGCATTAACTGCGCACTTACTCGCCCATCTCGAAATTCGCAATCACTACCAGAGTTCTGTTTTCGATGACATCACAAGAGCCTTTGCAACACTTCAACACTCAGATAATCTGCCATTGTGCGAACCACATCGTGGCACAAGGCTTTGTGGTTTGTAGAACGCTGTCAACAGGCTTTCATGTTCACCGAGAACAAAGAGCGCATCTTTTTACCTAAGGAATCTCCAGTCCTTTATTCATAACTTCACCGACCACGATCTACGCCCCACCATCCTTCCAAAGATCGTCCTCAAACATGTCTACTTCACCTTCGTCCCGCGACTCAGCGCGAGAACACGCACAGCGCCCTTCTACACCTGATCATAAACGATCCTCAATCGCTCGGACTGGTTCCAATTCTGTCGCTCCCAGGTCCGAATACCTGCGCAATGCACTCCAAGCTCGACGAGCCCAGGGTGCGTCCACACCAACCGCTTTAGATATGCGCGTCCCGTCCTCTACCACGCCGAGACCTCCAGAGCCTAAGCTCGCATCAGTCTCGCCTGACGGCTTCGATGAGTTTGAGCTCACCGACGAGCACACA
Organism: Parastagonospora avenae f. sp. tritici 18332-5; assembly: GCA_022559985.1. Taxonomy (NCBI): domain Eukaryota; kingdom Fungi; phylum Ascomycota; class Dothideomycetes; order Pleosporales; family Phaeosphaeriaceae; genus Parastagonospora; species Parastagonospora avenae. The sequence continues at coordinate 225,564 of JAFJTR010000035.1, forward strand.
AGACCCGTCTCTCCGATACGTCGACGAAGACCTAGCGACGTGGGAGTACCCCGATCGAAGACCAGCCGCCAGTTGACAGAAGAGATTGAGAAGCTCAAGGACAGCCTCATGACGTCCAACATGCGTGTCGAACTACTCAAGAAGAACAACTCGGAACTGCAACACATCTCGACCCAGCTGGCGGAGAGAGTCGAAGAGCTAGAACCTCTCGAGGACGAGAACCATGAATTGCAGCATGAGAACAACAACTTGGTGCTTAAGATGCAGCACTTGGAAGAAGAGATGGAGCGACTCAAGGATGACAACGACGAGTTGCGGAAATCGAACAAGGAAATGCTTGAAATCTACGAGGACTGTTCTTCACACTTCGAGACACAAGAAGGTGCCTTGCAAGAGGCAGTCGACACCATATTTGCACTCGAAGAAGAGAAGGCTGTGCTTGCTGGCGAAGTCCATAAATTGAAGGAACGAGTAACTCTCCTCGAAGACGGCTCAACGCGAGCCAGTACATTATTTGACGGTAGCCCCCGTGCTCCATCGATAGTGTACAGCATCGACGAGTCGCGACCATCCACAAGCCATTTCGATTCAGACTACTACAGCCAACCGGATTCGCCTCAAGTGAAGCGCAGTAAAGAGTCAGTCGTCTTAGTACAACCAGGAACATCCGCGCGCTCGAAGAAGATCATCGAGCAGAGCAAAGAGCGCAGACGATCGGCGAAGGATCTAGTCAATCGTATGTCCACCGCATCCATGTCGGCTCTGAGAATGGCAAGCCTCAAACAGGCTGAGGACATTCCGGAAGTACCCGAGGTCCAGGTAGAGACTCCCAAAATCGTCGAACATATTGTGTCGGATAGGCGTTCATCGAGAGCTGCCAAACAGCCTCGTGGCAAATTGCGGGAGAGCATTCAAAATGTTATACAAGATGCGCTAGAAATCTCGCCATCCGTGTCCGAGTCAGCTCCAACACCAGTGCGAGAGAGCCTCAGACACACATCTCGATCCAGCCAGTCGACTGGATACCGGTCATCGAGCGATTCACGTCCTTCTTCCAGCCACGCCAGGACTCCCACGATAGCCACACGGTTCAGACAACGTCGACCTTCTACCGAAGTCTCGCCGCGCGTTCCCTCGCGCAGGAGCAGCAAACAGGCTCAAACGAACAGCTCGAACGAGCAACTCTTTCAGCGCGACCAACAGCCTCCCCGCCACCGTCGATCCGAGTCAGATGTTGCTTCTGCAGAGACACCTCGGGCTACCTCAGAAGAGTGGGCGACCATGCCCCCTCCTTCTGACCAAGCCCGCAGCTCCATCATCTCTTCAAGCAGTCTAACATCTGATGCAGATTTGCAAGACAAGGACCATTGGTGGCGCAGCGTCGAGCCTCTCACACAGCAGCAACAGCAGACACACCACGAGCCAACGCACTACCAAGCTCCTCCACATCTTCCCCTCCACCGCTCTCGACCCTCCGAGAGCAGTCTCCAGTCGCAGGTCCAACACTCTCCCACGCTGACCCGCTCGCGCACCGTTCATCTGGACTCCCTTGGCCAGTCCGCAAGAGTCGATACCGCTGGTCCTTCAAGCGCGGCGCTGAACGCACTGAGTCGCAGGACTCGCACGCAGCCTAGCACACCAGGTGCGTCGTCGACGTACATGGAGAAGGATTTCATGTTCAACGGTCATGAGGATGTGGAGACGTTCATGCGCAAAGCTAAGGCGAAGCTGAGCGGACGCAAGTAGGACTCGTCCCTCATGTACTATTAGCAAAATTTTCCTTTTTGAACTTTCTGGTTTGGCGTGGGTGGTACACCTTTGTTTTCGGGATGGCGTTGAAAATCAGAGGTATATACCAAGTAACTCCGCGAGGAGCAGGATGCATGGGTTCCGGAGTGACCCTGGTGGCACCTTTTCACGGGGTTTAGCGTGAAAGCCTAGGCTTTGTAGCATTATATATCTTAATCCCAGTAGAACAGTGAATGTTCAATGTTGTATACCACAAATCACAGCTTTGACCCCGCACACTGCTGCGTGCATCACCAAGGGAAGCAAAGCCCGCATGTACGATTATATCTACACGCCATCCTACATTTTCCCTTCATGAATTCACCACATACGCTATCTATCGCATTCCGCACTCGCAGCACCACGCTCAAGGCGTGGGCTCCGGCCACCGCTTCGTCGTCGGAAACGCCGTCGCCGTCTTCGCCCACGCAGTCTGCGACCGATGCTTATCATACATCTCTTCCACGACGCCCTCGCACACCGGCCGCCCGACAGTATCCATGATGCCTACCATACAACTGATTAGCCAAGCCACGCTACGCCCACACCACACGCAGACCATGTCGCAGTATAGTACAGTATATATGGTATGGTATCCCCGACAACTTACAGTAATGCTGCATGTCGCACACCTCGCGCGTGTAAAATGTGCCTCTGTAGCACTGCACGATTTTGGAGGGGACGCCGAGGGTGGGGTTGAAGTCTATGGCAAGGTTAAGTCGGCTTGATGATGTGGTGGAGGGGGATGTTCTTACAATCACTGCACTGCAGTGGGCCGAGAATGACCATGTTGGGGCCTTCGTCGGGTTTGTATATCTCGCCGTCGGGAATCGGCCGACAATGTACGCCGTCGTCTTTGGCGAGGAGGGTGGCGGGGAAGGCGAGGGCGGTGAGGAGGAGGGGGAGGGAGAGCTTCATTTTTTTTAAGGAAAGGTTTGTTGGGATGTTTGGGTGGAAGTGTGAGGGTGTGGTAATTTTGGTAAAGGGGAGGGGGTTCGAGGGCTATTTATACTTGTGAGGGAGTGGGAGAGGATGTCATTAGGAGCAAGCTGATGAGAGAGACGTGGTGGGAGTTCGGAAAATGCTTCGTAGTGAGGGGATTTTTTCGGAGACTATCTTTAACAATTCAAGGAATTTTTTAGAAACTATCTTGATAGTACAGAGATTTTTAGAGACTATTGTTCTAGAGTGAGGGGATTCCGGGGCGGGATTATGTAAATTATGTGAATTATAATGAATTTTTTGGAGGATGGGAAGAACTAGTAATAGCATACCGGACACACACAGATAAGACCCTTTTTGAGACAATAATGTCGATAGAGGATCGCAGAGGCCGTATGCCTTCAAACACTCTCAGATACATTCTCTGGAATGTATAATGGTTGTGAAGATGTACACGCGCACTCATCGTCACGTATCCACTTTGACAGCGTCGTATCAAGTGCGTATTGCATATCTTGTATATCCTCAAACACTTCAGGATGTACTCTCCGAACGTGATAAAGGCGTGAAGATATCCGAGCCTCATCATCACGTGCCCACAGTTCAGAGATGTGCGAGTGCGCAATGTCGTGAACGGAGACCTAGTGCGTGGGTTCGCCAGGCAGAAGGCAGACGTTGAGGCGATGATGTAAGCGAAGCGAGAGGATACCAAGTAGCCGGCGCGTTTCGTAAACGCTGGCGTATTGCATTGTTTCCCTCGTTAATTTCGAGTTTTCACTGTAGCCTGATTACCTATATATTTCCGCGATACCTACTGTCTGGCAGTCACGTGAAAGCCTTCCTATCACGTGCATCCCATATACCCACCTGGGCAGGCATGCTGTCGTGCAATGTTTGCCGAAGATGACCCTGCTAAGCGCTGCGTTGCTGTACGACGACACTGCATTACGGCAGCGAGCTGGCATGGCGACGACGAGGCTCTGGTTGACCGGCAAGATAATGCACAAGCGAGGTGGGTCGTGTGTCACTACCGGTCAGCTCGCTTCACAGTGTCTATGAGGCGCCAAATCGAGGCGAAATGGCCGGGTTCGATGGCGCGAGATTGCGCGACACGCGGATGTCGTGATTTAGCAGTATGTGAGTGAGTGAGTGAGTGAGTGAGTGAGTGAGTGAGTATGCGAGTGAGTCGTGGCGTCGGATAGCTATCGCGTATTGTCTGGTCGAGTCGGTATTGATAGTGGATCGATTATGATTGTCATGCGCGTCGGAGAAGTGTGGAGTAGCTTCCAAGCTTGCCTGTTTCGGCTAACCGCCTATGACTGGTCGGATCGCAGGCTGGTCGCTCTCACGAAGCTGTAGGTACCACAAGAAGACGCGAGATCCCCGGATTTACCAGGAACACGCACATTTGACGGCCTGCACCTAATCACGGCGGTGCACCTGCAGCTTCCGGCAGCGTCTTATCGCCAGCGCGTCCCTGCGGTGTTGTTGTGAGCTCTATCTGGATCTGGTCGCGGCCCTTGTCCTGCTGGCTGGGAGCTTGGACATGTTGCTATCGTCATTCGCATCTTCCTCGTGACTGCACCCTCTCATGCGTCTCAACACTCTTTGACTGCTGCTCGCCATCGTCTGCTGCCGAACCTACCCGCGGAATCGAGTGCATCCCAACTCGACCATCTCGCTGCAGCTTCCCGCCCGCGGCCAGTACGGTGCTATACCTCGCCATATCTTATCGTCTGCATCTCCGCCTCGGCCTGAGGCTCTACGCTCTCCACCTTTCGCACCCTGTTCCTGCACACGCACACGACGATGCTCGCTGCTGCCTGAGCTGCGGCACCCATTCACCCCCCGCGTGGACAGTCCTGAGGCACTCAAGTCCTGCCAGTCACGCCCCCGTTTGCACGCGTGATGGCTACCATGAGGACTCGCCTGTTTCCGCCGCAACGATAATCAGACTTCACACACCCGCCCCTCAGCCTCACCCACCACACACTCGGTGCCCATTCTGTACCTGCAGCCTCACTGCCACCATGAATCCCTACCAGCGCGCCTCGCCACGTACAGCCTCACCCGCCAGCAACCTCCAAACGAATCCCACACGAACCAACAACCAGCGGCATAGCGCCGACCGGAACTCCTACTTTGACAATCCGCCCTACAACGACCGCGGCAGCGAAGACGGCGAGGACGAGATGGCGTCTCGGGGGGAGCACTTGGCCGAGACGGACCAGCGCCAGTACCAGAAAATCAACCAGGTCATCCAGGTATGCACCCTGATGAGGTGGACGATTAGGTGCCCATACTGACTACCTACTCAGAACTTCTTCACCAAATCAGCCCTGAGCATCGTCTCGTCTCGAGTCATCCTACCGACTAGCTTCAACAAGAATGGTGACGTCCGACAGAACAAATGGGTATGGAGTAGTCCTTACACCATAAACTTGTGCAATTATGTATCCAGCTAATACCACCACAGTTCAATGTCATCCTCGAAGATAGCGACGAGCTCCAGCTGCGCCTCACCGAATGGAAGACCATGGACGCCATGGCTGGCCAGCACCCGCCACTGTACATCGAGGTCTACCTCGACATATCCGGACTCGGACACAAGCAGTCGCTGGTAGTGCACGACGAGGACGGAAAGAGATGGGATGTGGCGGCGGCACTAAACGCCGCTGAGCCTACTTCCCGGGCTTCGAGCCGACCTGCCAGGTCTACACAGCTAGTGATTGAGCGCTGGAAGATCTACGTCGGAGACATAGATTCACTGCACCCCTCAGACCTGAGCGAACCCCTGCCCAACGTATACAAGAAAGCTGTCGTCCTCTTCCGCGGCCTCTACGCGAACTTGCGTCTGCTTCCAGCATTCAAATACAACAAGAGCATGGCAAAACAACCCGCAACTCACACTTCACTGAAACTCAACTATCGCATTCTGAACGGCGCCTCCGAACGTCCACAACTCGACACACTGAGTCTGCCCTTGTGTCCTTCTATCGACCCTGTCACCGAGACTGCACACATTGGTTCCACCAACTCACCCATTGGCCCGCTTTGTATTTCCGTCGAGTATCGTGAAGCCTGTGAGTTTAGCGTTGAAGACTCGGAATCACTTCTGAGCGATCAATTCATGGGCTTGGATGATACCTACCTTGAACAAAAACCACGCCCAGCAGCCCCCGTACCTGGATCACTTCCTGTGGACAAGTTGAACGCGCAGGAAACGCCAGACTTGGGGCAAGCCTATGGTAGCCTGTCAACATTCCACCAAGTGGGACCCCCAACGGGAACGAGCCCGATATCAGCGCTTCGGGCTGCTCGTGACATGCCTTCTTCGTCACCTATCGAAACTCCTCCCCAGAAATTACCACCCAATCACCGCACTGCACAAGGTTCAAAATCCTCTCTCCGTTCAAATGATACGTCTTCGTTCCAACGGCGGACGTCAGTCTCGTTCCAGCCATTTAAAGCTGGCTCGCTATCGTCGTCGCCTGCCCCCGGACCCGCGGGTCCAGCTTCACCCGGCAGCTCCCTTGGAAGGCCTACCAGTTCCTTTGGCAGGAACATCAACATCGTACCGAGCAGCCTGAATCAGCCGCGAAACCGGACTTCACTCAATGCCCTCCCACAAGCAGCATTGCGCGCGCCGTCGCTACCGAACGACACTGCTATCGCTTCTTCTGCTTCGAGCTCCCCGAAGCCCGCACCAATAACGCGCTACAGCAGCAGCTTCGGCCATCGGAGAAGCAAATTTTCAACAGGTGGCAGCAAAACTGAAGAAGACGCTCTGAGCAGCGGCAAGGGCAGCGCGACTTCCTCCTTGCAACGAGGCTCTGACACTCTAAACGACGGGGAAGGCGGAAGTTCCGGAGAAATGAGGTCAGAGGACGACAACATTTCAGACTTCCTGAAACTGCTAGAGGCGAAGAAGGACCTGAAGAGCTTCAATCGCAGCGACAGTTCGACACGCGATGCAACAATGCGCAAGACGACAGCTCAGCTTGGTAAGTACCAGCGAATGCGGGACTCGCACGCACAACTCTCCGACTCGGTATCATCTTCGACCATGCTGCACCGGTCCTCGTCATCGTCAAGTCGTCAACTGTCAAGCGTTCCAGCCATGATCCACGGTACGTCTATCTCGACTGCATCCTCACCAGGAAAGCCAATCTCACCACACACACCTCACACGCCGGCCATCCCATCTCGACTGAGTGCCAACAGCATCATCGAGTACGACCAACCCCACCGTAGTCGCAACCATCGTAGCCGAAGTCGGAGTGGCCGCACAGCACGTGGGCAAGGGCCCGTGAACCTCGAAGAACAGAGTGAGGTCGAGGACGATGCTGCCGGCATTGATATTCCACTTTCGCCTCGTCCTTGGAACTATCAGCGTCGGTCAAGTTCAGTCGCCCAGCAAAATCGCAATCTCCCAGAAGACGAACCAGACATGTTCGGCGTGCGTGCTGCTAGTCTGCCTGTCGAAGAGGGCGATCGAGCGAGAGACTTACATCGAATTACAAGCGCAGATTTGACATCCAGTGGACTCTTCGCCCAGACGGAGTCTCTTGCGAGTGCTAGCCGTGACAACCAGGCACCGGATGACGGCGACTCGCGCGACGACTTGCCAAGAGCTTCATCTACATCAAATATACCCGCCAAGCGCGGAACATACTCGAGTAACCTTCGAGGTCGCGGTGGTTTCTTCTCCCAAGGCTCGTCCACTACCGGCTCCACTGGTGGCACAAGTTCCACTGAGCGCCAAAGCCGCTACAATTTCAACAGCCGCGCTGCAAATCTCGACGACGACGAGCCATTGCTCTTCCAGATGAGTGAAATCGGCGCAGGTGGTTCGCGCCGCAGCCTCGAAGAAGCCCGCGGCGGCTCCAGCACCGGTAGCGCGCGTGGTCGAAACTCAATTTGGGGAGGCCGTTAAACCTGCACAACCCAAAAATGCATTTGCATGACTCTCTTCTCGACTTTTTCTTTTGCTACAAAGCGGCGTTCTACGGCATCACCTGGTTGGAGGCATTCTGCATTCTCTCCCTTCTGCGGCCAGATTTTTGCGCTTTTGTCATGTTTATCGATATCCAGATTTATACGCTTCGCATTGCATTGCTTGTTTTTGTTCTTCTATATATCAAATTGCACGCGCAGGTAACGATGGGAACTCGGGCGCTTCATGGGCTGGGAGGGGGTGATCTTTTGGCTCTATGGGATTTAGTGCGTCATGTATGGAATGGAATGAGGTTTGTATAGAGATATTCGGGTTTCGGCCACTCTGGGTTGGATGGTATGGGCATGGGCATGGGTATGGGTAGGATAGGGTAGGGACGCGGGTCTGAGCGTCGGATATTTGAATATATATAATTTCCATAAATTTTGTGCAGTGGATGAAGTGATGTTTGAAGACTGCCTGCTGTGGCACTGTATCTGACGTACAAATACATTCTACGCATATACTGTACACACACCTCTCCCCCCATCCTCTACGCCGGCTTCACCCCCTTATGTATCGCCGCAATCCCATTCGTCAAATCCTCCCACCCTTTCCCCGGCACCTCAAACCCCGCGTCCCTAATCATATCCCTAAACTCCTCCTGGCTGGGAAATCTCGCAATGCTCTCCACCAGATACTGATAGCTATCCCGATCGCCCGCCACCAGCTGGCCAATCAGCGGAATCGCGCCGAAACTCCAGCGCTGATACACGGCGTCGAACAGCGGATTGTTGACCTTGCTGAACTCGAGACACGCAAACACGCCGCCTGGCTTTAGCACGCGGAACGCTTCCCTGAGCGCGGCTTCCTTGTGCGTGAAATTGCGAATACCAAATGCTACTGTATATAGGTCGATACTTGCGTCGGGAATCATGTCCAGTTTCTCCGCATTCGCCTCGACGAACGCCAATCGCGGACTACGCGCATACGCCGTGTGTAGACTCCTCTTCTTGCCCTCAGCCAGCATGTCCGGGTTGATGTCCGCGACAGTAACGCGCGTGTGCGCGTCGTGGTTGATGCTCGATGCGTGGTCTAGCATGCGGAACGCAATGTCGCCCGTGCCGCCGGCGATGTCGAGGATATTCCACCCTTTGTCGCTAGCGGCAGTTGTAGAAGGGGAAGTAAGCGGATTCCGCCCCGGATTGAGGTTGCGCACGAAATGGTCTTTCCAAAGCCGGTGGATGCCGAGGGACATGAAGTCGTTCATCGAGTCGTAGGACGAGGCGACGGAGGAGAATACTGCGCCGACTGGTGGGAGGTTTAGTTGTTTGTATCAAGGGGGGATTTGGGGGAGGGGGATAGCTACCTCGCTGCTCTTTCAGTGCCTCGGCAACGGTTTCGAAGCCGAAATGCGTGGTTCCTTGCGCATCTCGCGGGGCTTTTGGCGGCGGTGGTGGAGGTGGTGGCGCATGTTGCTGAGACCGCCTAATTGAGCAGGAGAAGCATCTGTACGGCTCTCTCGCCGCTCTCCTCGCACTGCCCACCAGCAATTGCCTGCCGATATGTGTCCGTGAAGCCTGCATTGTTGTGTGTGATAAAAGTTGGCTGGAGTCGTGACGATCGCTTGGCGCAACATTTCTCGACCGATGCGCGATGGCACGTGCCATGATGTCGCGCTAGGCAAAGGCCCGCTTGCCCGCTGACGTTCCGTCTGGGGAAGGAGCAAAGGCCGACGCTGGCCGGCGCATCTTTGAGCTCGGTACAAGGACGCCGGGAAGTTTGTTTGATATACCTCGCGCCGTCCGCACTTGAGAGACAATGTAGCAAAAAGAAAATGTCGTTCAGGTACACATCTCGAATTCTGCGCGCGCAGAGAGTTGGAGGCTTCGGTGGGCAAAGAAGAGTGGTGAATGCGCCCGTTTGGCAGAGATGCCGGGGTGTTGCGTCGACGGCGAATGCTGAGAAGTGAGTATAGTGGTGAAGTGGTGTGGGATGGCAATGCTAATAGACCATACAGAGTCCTGTTTCCAGGAGCATTGAACAGCGAGTTCACGGACAAACTTGACTTCATCCAACCGTCCCAGCAGAATGCCATTCCTACGTACCGCGTTATGAATCAGTATGGAGAAATCATAGACAAGGAGATTGGCGTGGAGACGGAGGATGAAGAAGCTCTGCAGATATACAAGAATATGGTCAAGTGTCAGTGGATCTGGACATTGTACATTTGGGCAAACAACTGACGACACATAGTGAGCGTTATGGACCTCCTCATGTTCGAAGCACAACGGCAAGGTAGATTGAGTTTCTACATGGTACGTTCTCCCAAAACATACCTTGCCGTCTAGTCTAATGCCTTCATCCAGGTCTCTGCCGGCGAAGAAGGCATATCCATCGGCTCCGCCAGCGCCCTCCACCCCTCCGACGTCGCCTTCTGCCAATACCGCGAAGCCGGCGTATACCTGCAGCGCGGCTTCACGCTCTCCATGTTCATGAACCAGCTCTTCGCCAACGCCAAAGACCACGGACTCGGCCGCAACATGCCCGTCCACTACGGCTCCAAGGAGCTCAACATCCACACCATCAGCTCCACCCTCGCGACCCAAATCCCGCACGCCGCGGGCGCCGCCTACGCCCTCAAGATGCAAAACCTGCAAAACCCCGACCAAGAGAAGAGAGTGGCGGTGTGCTACTTCGGCGAAGGAGCCGCCTCTGAAGGCGACTTCCACGCCGCCCTCAACATCGCCGCAACCCGCCAAGCCCCCTGCATCTTCATCTGCCGCAACAACGGCTACGCCATCTCGACGCCCACCAGCGACCAGTACCGGGGCGACGGCATCGCGTCCCGCGGCGCAGGCTACGGCATCGCCACGCTCCGCGTCGACGGCAACGACATCTTCGCCGTGCGCCGCGCAACCAAACAAGCGCGCATTCTCGCCCTCGAGAACGGCGGCCAGCCCGTCCTCGTCGAAATGATGGCCTACCGCGTCGGCCACCACAGCACGTCCGACGACTCCTTCGCGTACCGCCAGCGCGTCGAAGTCGAGGACTGGAAGCGCCGGGATAATCCCATCACAAGGCTGCGCAAGTGGCTCGAGGGCCGGGAGCTGTGGGACGACGCGCGGGAAAAGGAGTTGAGGAGTACTACCCGCAAGGAGGTACTGAGGGCGTTTGAAGAGGCGGAGAAGGAGAAGAAGCCGAGTATTCGCAATGCGTTTGAGGGCGTGTGGGAGGAGTTGACGGAGGAGCAGAGGGCGCATGTTAGCGAGATGAGGGATGTGATGAGGAGGTATCCGAAGGAATACGATGTGGAGGGGTTTGAAGGGGGGATGAGGGGGTTGGATGAGTTGTTAGAAGGTAAAAAGACATAGATTTTCGTGTTAGATGGAAAATTCATAGTCGTGTATAAGTTATCGAGTTTGTTCTGCTTGACTTAACGGTATGACCCTGAGAACGATGTCGCATCGCACTGCCGCATCGTTAGCGCTAGCTGAAACCCCAAAGTCTCACACGGCCATCACGGTATGGCTACACGGACGGGAGACGTGTTGGCTGCACAGGAGTGATTCAAAATGCATACAACGTTTCATTGCATCCTAGCTGCAGAATCTATGTGGCATCAACTAGCCAGTCGGGATCTGCATCTTCGTCCTCTGGGTCTTCGAGTGGGAGCGATCCCGTGTCTGATGGCGAGGATTCTGATGGCACGTCGGCATCCTCAGTCTCTGCTTCCCTTAATATCGGGCTTGCAGGCCGGTCGTCCATGTTTACGTCTGGGTCCGCGGTTTCTGGTGGGAAGCCTCCACCCTCACCTCCAGCAGCGTCATCCTGAGCGAGGTGGCTTCCTACAATGTCGTTACTATTTGAAGATCCAGCTTCGGATTGATCGCGTGTAGACCCAGCACTTTCTTCCTCGTCCTCCTCTTCCAGAACGAAGTCGTCTGCGAAACTACTCCTGCGCCGCGGGCGAAGCTGGTGCGAGTCCAAGATCGAGCTTTCAAAACTGTGCTCCCGATTCATGCTGATGGGAGCTTTCACCGCGTCGTCAGCATCATTGTCCTCTGGTATGAACCCCCCTGCCTGATCCTCTTCATCATCGGCCATGAAGCCGCCTCCTCCGTAGTCTTGTTGTGGCGGCTCATACGCGCGCTCAACCCGCGTGGGTTGCGCAAAGTCAGCTTCGTCCGGGAAGAAGCCACCCGCCATCTCTTCCTCCACCATCTGTTTGTCCTCGCGATCGATTTCTTGCTGCACATCCATTGACGGGCCCTTTTCGCCATCAATTTCCATTGCATTGACCCTCTGAGCGATGCGTAAGCCAAGGAAGAATCTTCGCCATAGACGCAATGACTCTCGACTGCGTGCAGCATTTGCGGCTTCTTCCTGTTGGTAGATCATGCTGTCAATGACCTCCTGTACAGCTTCGGCATACTCTGATGCGACTACCACACCTTGCACGATAGCAGTGCCGTGTCGACCTTTGAAGGAGAAACCAGTCACTGCGTCTGCATAGTCGACACCGACGATACGTGCTGCCTTCGAAGCTATTTTGTGTCGGATATGTGTTCCGCCCGGTGGGCACATGGACGGAACATAGAGGTCCAGATTGCCGTATACGTTGCGAGGGACGCGGCCTTTCACCACTGGTGGCGGAACGTAGAGGCGAGTCTGAAACTTGGCGTATAGGCCAGCACCGATTTCTTCCTGCTGGTCATCGACATCCATGTCAAGATTGACTGACATTTGTCTACCTCTCTTTGGCTTGGCGTGCTTCAACGGCTGTTCGCCATCCTTGACGTCCTGGCCCATACGGTACCACTTGTCGGCGCTTCGAACAACGTGTACATTGTTCCGGCGATAGATGGATTCCATTTTGGGGTTCATGCCCGTACCCACGTTGATCTTACCGATTGGATCCATGGGATGTATGACTTCGTTGTGCTTCAGATGCCTTTCTAGCACATATGCAGGATGGTCCTTGAAGTCTTGCACATTCTTGGGGATGCCCTCAGATGCCTCTTTGCGAGCAAGTGCTGCATCTTCGACCTGGTCACGGTCGAGAGGTACCATTCGTACAAAGAACTTCATTGCTTTCCGCCACCACTCTGCCCCATGAGGTGTACATTCAATACGAAACTTGCGGGTCTTCGCATTGTATGCCTTGGCATAACGTCGTGTAACGTCTTTCGCAGTATAGTCCTCCTCAAAGGCGATGGCGTATGTGAGACTATTCTGCGCATGACTGAGTGGTGGTTCCAGCTTCTCGGGTGAATTGACCGTGCATGTAGAATGAGTGTCTATGGCAACCCACTTCTGGTGCGCAGTGTTGAACACCTCCACCCAATATACCGGATATGGTGTGTGGTACGCTTTTTGTCTTTGCAAAGCTACGCCCGTCTTGTTAAGGACGGGGTGACGTTCGCCCATGACCCGTTCCATGCGCGAGAGCTTCCTCGGCCGAGATGGTGTGACAGGCTTGGGCTTACTAGATGAGGCAGCTTCTTGCTTGTTGAATGGGTCCAAGACTATAGTATTCTTCTGCGAAGTCGTCTTCTGCGGAGTAGAAGGTTGAGCGGAAGAGGCGAATGGCAGTGGCTGCAAGGAACACACGAGTCTTGCTTCGATACCGATGGCACGAAGCAGGGCACAGAATAGTTGGGTGCCGACGTCTTGCGAGCCTTGTAGGGTATGCGCCGTCCTGCGAAAATCGTCCTTGTCCATGGGGTCGTCAAGGTCATCAAAATCAGAGAATGGTCGGACATCTGCATCTGCTTCTGCCCATTTTGGCTTGTACATCCCCTGAGCAGTAAGTTTGAAACGCTTGTTCCACAGCACCTTTAGCTCGTTCATTCCATCAATGAAGCGCTTTGAGGCAGAGTATTGTGTGAGACTAGGATCTGGGACGAGGTTCTGTAATGTCTTGGGTGGTACCAGCTTTCGCAGCGCGGACTGCACCCGCAAGTCGTTGCACCATGCATTCCTACGGTAAACGTGGTAGAGCAAACATAGCACGTGCATCTTATGAATGTCCAGCCGCTTTTTCTTGTCTACAAGTGTGATGGCTCGCCTGCGGATTCTCCTCTTGGGAGTAGGTTCTGCACCCTTGTTTGCTCCGAGCGTAATGGAGATGCCAGCGACCTGAGGCATGACTGATTCGGTCTTTTCATCTTCGTCCGTCTCGTCTCCATCCGCGAGGGCGTCTTCCCACTCCTCATCGCTGTCATCTGACTCGTCGGAGTCTATCACAGTCTGTAGTATGCGACCGTTGGGAGGTGCCGCATCGGGCGACCTCGACTGGGCGGCGACAGGCGGATGTGTGAGACTGTGTAACGTGGCTTTTGGTTCCAGTGAAGCATCTTTGCGCGATCTTATGGATGATGCATGTTTGATTTCTTTGATAGCCGTAGCGTCCACATACGAAGGCTTTGCGACAGGGCTTGAACTTGTTTGAGAACGCGCCGTCTTTCTCTTCTTAACTGGACGTTCATCCTCGTCTGTACTGGTGGCCTTGACAGCGGCCTCCTCCTCGAGCAGCATCTCCTGGAAAATAGCTGGTACATCATCATCTTGCTGTGATGCTCTCCCTCTTCGTGTCGATCGTCTAGGAGTGGTGGTCTCAGCAGTGTTGCGGAGCCTGCCGCGCGCGCGCGCCATGCCTCCTACTGGCTACGTTGTTGGCGCAAGGCGTGGGGGAGCAAAATCTGAACGCGCAGTGGACAGTCGCACAGCGCAGGTCGACGTTCATTGCGAGTGATGGAGTGAACGCGAAGACAGTAGCGACCCAGAAAAACCAGCGCAGCAAGATGTTTGATGAAGTGGATGCCCGAGGTGATGCGGAAACACGTTTGCGCCAGACCGATGACGCACACGCCTACATCGCGTTGTCACGTGACGGGATACACATTAAAAGCTTTCGCGGATGTACTCTACTTGTTTGAACACTACTTCCATCGTGGTCGCAACAACTGCATCACTGGCTTTACCTGGCCTGGCTAATATCTGCAACCACCACATTGAAACTTTTCGGAGACCCAGTTTCCAGTTGTTGTACCTGCTCGCTACTTCCTACATGTCTCCTCCGCGTGTACTACTGATATAAAGGTTCCTCGCGGGTTAGGCCTAATAGCACCATCCCTCCTATCTGCCATGGGAGTTGATCATATCGCCTTACTCCGCATGACAGTCGATTCTGATACCGATCGGCGTTTGCCGACATTCTCTTCGCAACTTTCCGATGATAGACAGCCACGACGAAAATGACGACCCAAAGCACAGCATTATGCATGCTCTGTAAAGCGTCTAACTTTAGCCGGGACTAAAAATGGTATACCACAAGTCCCCAATATTTACTACTTCAACCTTTGTCCCATTGCGATTTCAATATTCACACTACCTAATCACCTTTCTTCAAACATCATGCAGCCCTTCAACCTCACAGCAACCGGCTACAACCTGAACTATCTCCCGGAGTACATCGCCCTCCGCCATGGCTTCTTCCGCGAACAAGGCCTCGACGTCACCGTCACCATCCCCACCCCTTGGGACGGCGTCCTCGACGCCCTCGCCGACAAAACCGCCGACATGGCCTTAGGCGGCATCTGGGTGCCATCTATGTATCGCTCGCGGGTCGAAAACTACACCGTCTTCGCGCAAATCGCCAACCGCTGCCCCCTCGCGCTCCTCACGCGCAGCTCCGCCGCAAAATTCCAACTCGCCGAGGTCGCTGGCAAGACGGTGTTGATGAAGTCCGGCGGTGGAGCGAGCGTGGGTTTATTCTTCAAGATGCTGCTACGAGAGAACAAGATTGACGAGAGGAGCGTGGACTACATCCAGGATCTGGATGGGAAGATGTTGGGGGATTTGTTCGAAGGCGGCATGGGCGATTACTTTGTTACTGACAATCTTTCTGCGCTGGCGATGGTCGCGCGGAATTCCGAGGTTTCTATTGCCATGGAAATGGTGGCACAGGGAGATATTCCTTGGAGTGTGTATTATGCGGAGACGGCTAAGACCACGCATGAGTTGCTGGATAAGCAGAAGCGCTTTTGTGTGGCGTTGGAGAAGGGGATTCAGTGGGTTTTGCAGCATGATGCGAATGAGTTTCGCAACGAGTTGGCGGAGCTGTTTCCGAATGTGCCGGTTGATGTCGCGGTTGGTGTGACGAATGGGTTCCGTAGGGAAAAGATGTGGACGAGTACGTCTGTGCCGAGGGGAGGATTTGAGAGGTGGCAGGTTGGGCTTGCGGGCGCAAGGCTGGTGAAGGAGCCATTGAAGTATGAGGAGATTGTGGATGATTCACTTGCTAGTGCGGCGGCAGAGATGGCAGGGCAAGTTGCCGCAGAACCATAGTTAGCTTACGCGAATACACTACCGACAGCCGGTTTATTATGTATAAGCTGCGCATGAAACGTCAAGCTTCCTTTCCACGCGGTGAGCGACGATGTTTTGTCCGACGCTCCGAGCTCAAAGGTACAAACAATCGCAATGAGTTGACTGACATGTTCTCTGATTGCATCGCATGACATTGCAAGTTTTCACCACACTCAAAGGCCATAGAAGTTGTTACAGATACGATGAAAGCTTTGACTGTGCTTTCAATACAGAAACGGATCTAAATCAGTTCCCAGACCTGTCATATACTGATCCTGATTCTGCGACATATCAAAGTATCCCATGCCTCCAACACCTGGCCACTGAGCCGCTGAGTTCAACATCTCGCCAAATGCAAAATTGTCCGTAGATAGCATATTCGACATGACTCTTGCGTTAGGATCATCGACAAAAGCTGTCGTAGGAGGCTGTAATTGCTGCAGTAACTCCTCGACCTGCCTCTCAAACTCCACTCTAGTATTTCTTGATTCCTCCGCTTCATTCGTGATCAGCCACTCGATTGTAGCTGAGGACAAAGCGTCAAACACGTCGCGACAGCCCGCCGCGCCATGGAAGGTCTCCGACATTGCAGATAACGTGGAAGCGCAAGATTGCAGTGCGGATATGCTATCTCGGATGTGATGACAATCGCGCATCTCCTTGGACTGCCAGACGCTGTATATGATAGTCAAGCCGGCCACGAAAAGATCATGAACTGACTTCCATAGTACATCTAGTTTGCCTTCTCGTTGCAGAGCTTTGATACCTGTGATTAGATTGCAGGCAGCGTTGTGTGAAGTGGATAATGACTCTGCAACTAAGTGCTGGTTGCTGGAGGTAGGGCGGTAGAGCAGAAGGATTGCGTTGTTGTAGATGACGTCCCAGTAAGCTTGGTGCGCAAATACAGATGATGCATGTGCCTTTTCGAGAGGCGGTATAGTGCTATGCCATTCTTGCAGGCGCGGTTGGACGTCATTCATCCACGCCACGACGTTCGGTTTGGGATAAGCAGCCTTCACGGGCCACGTTTGACTTTGTTGAACGTGTTTGATCTCCGATTCCAGTTTTGACAAGCTGAACAAGTGGTTGTGAGCTCGTTGATGATGAACGTCAAAGTCGTTGGTCTCCGCGCCAAACGAACGGCGAGATACTGCCCATGGGCTCGGTAGCGGAACTCGTGTGGACTCGTCCGTAATGCCGAAAGGGCGGCCGAGTGTAATACTCAAGACACGATCGAAGTGGTAGGCACAATGCCATAATCGTCTACGCTCATAAAGCACGTCCTGGTCAGCTTCAAGCGTCTGTCCTTCAATTTCCCAATGTAGACCCATGTCGACGCACAACCGCATAGCAATGCCTGTCAGATGCCAGAGGCTCCCTTGCCATGGACACATGGAAACGAATTGCGCCAGCAGGAGCACCGCGCGGAGAGTATCAAGATCACTTTTCGAGTAGGTGATGACCCTTTCAATCCAGCCTACTGCCGACCGGAAGCATCCTTCGCTTTGCATTACCCGGCTTGTACCACCTGATGGGTTTGGAATGTTGCAAAGTGCAATAGCAAATACCATGTAGGCCGTGAACATATATTGCCCAGTGCCTGGACCAAGAGATTGAACGTCACCACTTGCTGCATATGCACTCACAACAGCCTTCTCTACTTGAGTCCTTTGGATTATTGGCATATGCGGTGTGCGGTATTGGAAATAGACTTCGATGAGGTGGTCTGCAGCATGGCGGGGCGGAAGCGAGGATTCTTTCGACGATGTCGACGTAGCTACAGGAAGAGGAGTGGATTCTTCGTGTCTTGAATGTGGAGGGTGTGTTAAAGTATCAACACGGATCGATGCCATCACCATCGTCGCAAGAGTAATGCCACTGCTGGGTCCAAGAAAACGAGGCAGCCTTGAAGGCTCAACTACAACACTGCGTACGCTCTTGACTAGATCTTGAACATGGTTTTGGTGACGAGGGGAGGCCGGATATCCGCCCGTAGGAGTACTGTTGAATTCTTGAACTGGTGTAGAAGGCGAACCCAAGGAATCAATACTGTCATCGATCACTGACAGCGGCTGACTTCGCTGTCGTAAGGCTTGGTTCTCGCGGGTCAGTGTCTCGATTTGCTTCTCCAGGTTTGACACATAATCGCGAGGTAGCTCAGTCGCTGTTAGTGATATGTGTGAAGCCAGTCTATAGCTAATGTGCTCACCTCGGTCTGTCTCCCCGAGTCGTAGACCAAACAGGAAGCACTTGCCTTCTCGCAATTCGAGCAATTTGGGTGCTTTAGATCACACTGCGTTGATGGAAAACAATCAGCGAGCGACACCGACGCTCATGTTTATTGAAATTGGAGCAGCGCTGGTGAATACTTTTTGCTTTCTTCGACGACACCTACACACTCCATTAGCGTTCTTTCACTTTGTCTCTTTCTGGATACGCGCCGTCTCACCTCTGACACGCAGTCACTCTGCGCGCGAATCTCGGGCTTGAGCGAGATAGCGAATCCATGTGGGACAAGTTCTTTCGGACTTCCAGCGCAAACTACGGGTGTACGATGGATCCGATCAGATGTTGTGGGAAAATGCCGAAAAATATGTCTATGGTTCGGCGTAGGCCGATCGCGATAAGGGAATGCGCTAGTAGCCCGTCTTGCTTGCCAGTCGGCGTTGAAGTTACATCTACCATGTCTGGTATGTTCCGGCACGTTACCCCTCATTTACATCCTCGCTTGCAAGTGAACTCAATCGCGCACGCATTCCCAAAGTTAGAATGCACATGCTAGATCGCAACTGCCCGACTCTCTATTAGGATATCTAATCGTCCTTGGATGCTTATCACGCCCTTATCATGAGACGACGGGCGAAATTCGATCATGAGAGATGTGTCAAATAGCATATATTGGGACTCTGATGCGACATCGATGGATCTCAAACCATACTTGGACAGCTCCCGAAAGCATCCAAAGAACTTAGCTTACCAATTGCTTTCTAGTGTGAGCTTCTATCATGAATTCTGATCCGATCGAGGAGGCGAAGAAACCGACCGTCATCGATGCTCCAGGCTCTGTCGATTATGGCAGCGGCGAGACCGACCTCATCTACATTGATCCGGCGAGGGAGGCAGCCTGCCGGAAGAAATTTGACACCTACGTTGTGCCAGTCTCAGTCATCTTCTTGGTGCTATCTACGCTAGATAGAAATAATGTGGGCATTCCCCCTGTACAAGTGATCTGAAGTGACACTAAACCGATTCAGCTCGGCAATGCTCGCGTGTTTGGTTTCGACAAGGACATAGGTCTCAAAGGCGGCCAATTCGGCAACATCAATACCTTATCGAGTGTCTGCACCATCGTATTCGAGGTCCCTTGGGTTCTGGCCGTCAAGAGATGGGGCGCGAACAAATCGATTGGCACTGCCTTTGTGCTATGGAGTGCCTGTACTCTTGGCACGGCTTTCATACACACCTACGGCCAAGCCATTGCTGTACGAATGTTGCTCAACGCATCTGAGGCTGGTCTGGCTCAAGCCTTCGCGTACCTGTTCACGACAATTTACCCCCGAGAACTAGCCGGAAAGCGAATTATGACGACGAATCTTGCTCAATGTATTTCTGGCGCTTTTGGTGGCTTGTTTGCATACGCTGTGCAGACTATGGGGCCTCGCAACGGACTCGCAGCTTGGAGGTGGCTCTTCATCATCGAGTTTCTTATTACGATCGCTATCTGTGGCGCTGGCTGGTGCTTCCTTCCAAATGCCCCGGAGACGGCATGGTTCTTGAACGAGGAAGAGAAGGAAACGATGCGCTTGAAGAAACAACGAGACGCAATGCTCAGAGGCAAAGATGAGTTCGAGAAAAGATGGATTAAGATCGCGCTTATGGATCCCTTCGTGTGGATGCTCGGCATTGCTTTCTTCACGTCTTCTGTCGCAATTAACGGGTTTGGCGTTTTCCTGCCCACAATTATTAGTGGTCTTGGGTGGGTTCCTTATGGTCTCCATATTACCGCGTCCGATGCTGACTGGGCTTAGTTATGCTTCCCTCAAGGTCAATTACATGACCATTCCAGTCTACGTGGTCGGAGCTATCTCCCTTTCTGTCCAGGTCTACTGGTCTGATAGGCTGAAGCGGCGTGGTGTTTTCATTGTAGCTTGCTGTATTCCAGTCGCAGCTGGATATCTCGTCTGCGTTGGCACACCGAACGCTGGTGCAGGTTATGCGGGCATGTTCATACTCGTATTTGGTCAGTCATATAACATCGCGAATGTTCTCCATCCTGACTTGACCAGGGCTGTACCCAATCTCAACATTGGCTGTGACTTGGATAGCCACGAATCTGTCCCCAGATTCCAAGCGTGCTTTTGGCATGCCCTTCGCTTATTCAATTGCAAACATATCCAATGTGGTATCTTCGCAGCTTTATCCTAGTCAACAAGGTCCGCGATATGTACAAGGCAATGCCGTGTCTGCAGGTCTCACTGTTGTTGCGGGCTTCTTATACGGGGCATGTTGGATTCTGCTCCGACGTAGAAATAAGATAAAGGCGAAGCTCATTGCAGATGGCGCTACAAGCAACGGAAAGAAGGGAGATCAGAGTCTTGAGACTATGTACATTCTATAGGGCAGGGAATGCTGTACGATGTTACCACCTATCAACAATGGATATGTAATTGCTAGTTCAAAGCCCCAGACGACATCAATTGCGCCGCAATGATGAAACCTGTCGGTTGCACCGATTCTACACACCCCTCTTCATCCCTGGTCACCTCTCCCCTAGTCCTCTGGGTCGAAAGTCTCGCTGTAATCGAACAATTTGAAGGAAACCTGGGAGTAGCTTTGTTGAACGCACAAGTCTGTCTACAAGAACAGATAGGTGGCCTTTAGGTTGTCAGCGAGTGCTCATTAATGATCTTACTGCTCGATACGTACAGGAAAGCCTCCGTAGTGTTCAACATCGCAGTGAGCGCCGCATCCTGGTCATGGGCTAAGTTTCCCTTGAATATTGCCTCCCATTTCTCCTTGGTGTCCTTTTTGACCGCTCCTGTAAATTTAACCACGAACCGCTGCTTTGCGACAAAAGGGTAGGCAAAAGTGCACATCCAATCGATGACGACGCGTTGGCAGCAGATGTATTCTTCTCCACCATAACGTTCAAGTCGTTGTAGATGAGGAAATGTACCCCAAGGACTACCTTTGTAGCCATCATCGGGAAATCGAAAGCGCAGATTCAGTTCGCGCAAACCAGGGATGAACGGTACGCGTGGTCCGTAATATTTTGCCGGATTCAAGTGCACCACAGGGCGCACATCTACACCAAAGAAGTAGAAGGAATCCAGGTTGGTGAGACTAAGCTCGATCTTACTAAGATGGCCATACAGATCGGGATACTCAGCGGAGTAGCGGTAGGGTGCTGCGGGCCCGAGTTTTGCGTCGAGACACGCGGTGAAAGAGGTTACGTTGACAAAGCATTTACGCATACAGATCCATATATAATAGCAGAATTCCTTGCCCAGCTACTTGCTGACTTGTATCAGGGCGAAGTTGGGCTCGTATATGTGTTTCCGGGCCTCTGGTAAAGTGTAGTTGGAGATGAGATTGCGATGTTTACTCGGTGCTTCACGATTGTACCCGCCACCGACACTCAGGCGAGCGTTCTTGCGGGCCTCAAAGTTATCCCATTGCAAATAGTATACGTTGCTCAGGGGATAAAGCTCGTGACCGAGCACGTGCGTGTAGATCTTGGCTCGAAGCTCGCTCGGTAGTTCGAATAATGGGAAGCTTTTACCGGTGCACTTCCACAATGCGTGCTGAATACTGTATCGTGGAAGGCTACTATACCGTTTTGCTACGAATTGACATAGCCAATCGTATAGCGCAATCCAGTTCTTCTGGTTGGATTCGTACATGTGTATCGTCTTGCCAGTAGGGGGCGAACCAGTTGGGGAAATCGTCACATTGACATCCACACCACGTCCATAATTCTCCATGACCCCAATTCGATACCCCTTGACGTCGAACAGATTTGTTTCAAGAGGCCATATTGAAGGCGAGTCATCAATAGACTATACCTCGAACTTTGGTTCAAAGATCTTGATGTCTTGCTTCTTCATCTTGTTGATCGTAGATCTCATTGCCTGGAGCACAAGACCGCCGGACGGATATCCTTGGTGATGGCAAAAGTTTGTGTCCTTGGTCCATCTACCTTCCTGGCCGGCTATGGGAGCTTGAAGCATGGATTTGAGACTGGTAATCCGACTATCGCGAGCACTGGGGAGGGTGAGGTCTGGCTCCTTGAATATGAAGCTTTTGAGGAGACTTGGCAGCGAATCGTAGCCAATTAGAGATAGTGGAAGGATGAATTTTGAGGCTTGAGGATCTAGTGTAAACTTGTCGACTCTCTCAGCCGTGACTAGAGTCGACGAGACGAATGTTGATGCCAGTGGATCGAGCACAGTAGCCTTGGGATAGAACGCTGATGCCATGGGGTTGAGTTCCGCCATATCATTTAGTTGGCCTACGATGGTATTGATCATGGGGCCAATGTAGTAGTTGGGAGCGCTCTTAATATTCTGTGAGGCGTTGCCAAAAGTGAACGCTAGTGGTGTTAGCGCGTCGCAACACCCGGGCAGGTACTACTTAAAAAAAGGTCGAGTCAAGCAAAAAGGAACAAAAGTATCAGAACCGGCCATTTCTGGCTGTAGGCAAATCGAACTGCCACAGCATTCCCCCAAAGCACGGTATCACTAATGGCCCAGCCGAAATGCACATCCAGGTCTGGAAGGAACATTATTATAGTGTTCTGATAAGAGGATCTCTGTTTGTTGATTATATTTACTACACACAAAAGTTGATTGCGGAAAACATGAGTTGTCGGTTGTTCTTTAAGTGGGGCCAAGTTTCTGTTTGCTCACACGCACGATTTCGCGCGTACTCTCCGCATTCACCTTGCACATGAGAACTGCGGGATTTTAAAATTTACAAATTGAGCTAACGTGTTATGCTACTGCTGCCACCTCCTCACGTTCCACACTTGCTCCAAGCAAATGCAAGAATTCTCCAGATAGTCATTTAGTCTAGGGAATGTCGGTCCAAATTTCGTCTTGTCCATCGCATCACTGCGGCATTATTAATCGTAACCACTACTCGAAACACCGCAAATTCCTACACAAGCACACGTTGGAGGACTGTCAGATGTCAGTGGCGGCTCAGTCTGATTTGGTAGTAATGAAGGTACCTACAGTTGTGTATCTGGTGTAGCGAGAATAGCGAGCATCTCAGTTGGCTGATCAAACGTACGAGAGCCATTGAAATCACACTCCATTTCCCTTTCAAATCCTGCGTCGCCTCTCCAGTTACATTGACGGTCTTCACAGCTTGAACAAATGGATATGCAGTGGTACAGATCCAATCCACCATAGTGCATTGGCAGCACTCATAGGCGAAGCTTCGGTATCGTGGTAGAGAGCGCTTCAACCCATCCTCACCCCACGGGCTAGTTCTATAGCCCTCTTGGAAAGAGCGGAAGCGCAGTTGTAGGTTCTTTATTCCAGAGGTATCCCTAAGATAATGTCCTAAGGATGTCCATGTGTCGACTTGAAGTCGCGGATGGACCTCGATCCCGAAGAAGGCAAAGTGTTCCGCATTCGTGAAGCACAGCTCAATGGAAGCTAGATACTCAAAGCGCATGGCTGGACCAGGTTGGGCGTCAACGGCCGTAGTGAAAATATCTGGGGCGATGAAGAGTTTGCGCATAACAGCCCATGCCAGATGGTAGATCTCGCAATGGACTTGTTTGTTGACGCGCAGAAGCGCCAGATTGGGCTCTTCCATAGATAGGCGGGTCTTTGGATAGCTGTAACTCTGTATGTAATGCGCCATGAGGTACGACTCGACACAGCGGCCTCGCCCCAGCGTAAGATGAGCATCACGTCGGGCAAGAGTGTCATCGAGTCGGTAGCGCGAAACTGTACTGAGCGGATATATCTCACTACCAAGGGCTAGCTCGTATATATGACTTCGAAGCTCAGTTGGTAGATCGAGAAAGCGAAAATGCTGACTGTTGGCTCGCCACATTCGGTCCTACGCGGCCAAGCCGCGCTTGCCTGTAAGGTACAAGGTGGTACGACCGAAGTCTTCATAATAGGGCTCAAGCGATGGTATCCAGTCTTTGAAGAGGACCCATCTGCCATCATACCAGACATGGATGATTTCTGGGGTTAGGGCGGAAAACGTTGGCCAGCGTGGGAGGACAGTGATAGGAACGGTCATACGGAACCTTCCGAAGTCGTTGATAGTGTAGAACTTGGTAGCCATGTAAGAGACCTCTTCTGATGGTGGACATAGAATAGTTGCATCGTCTGTTAGAACAATGGTGTACGGTCGGCTGACAACCTCGATATATTTGCCCTTGAGATCCTCGACCATGACTCGAAGTACCTGGAGAACGGGGTCGTAGGTTGAACGGGCAGAAATAAACCGGTACTCATATGTGCTCTGGGTTTCTTGCTGCTTGCCTTCAGGGATTGGCTGGAAGAAAAGTGTGAAGGCCCTGGCGATACTTGCAGGCTCACCGGATTGTGCTCTGCGCATCTGATCGCGGACGTAAGTCTGCATCCACGGCATCTTGGATTTGAGGCTCTTGGCTGACTCAAGTTAGGTAAGTATGGATCGGATTTGTGGAGAGGACGAGCTGTTTGGGATAGTGGTAGTTTATATAACTTAGCGCTATCGCCAAGGAGTGAATTCCTACGGAGTTGGCGCATCACATGGGTCAAGAATGATACGCCTATCCGCGCACATATAGTCTTTATACATTGGAAAACTTAAGGGCCTGCTTTCACAATAGATTGCTTCGCTGTACCAAGGTCAAGACAATCATTGTAGAAATTGTTCGCAATCGCAGGAGGATGGAGGCACTCGCGACAGAAGACTGTATTGAGACAGGGAACACAGCCATCCTTGAGTGTTTGCAACGTGGAGAAGAACAAAATGAGACTACCCAAACGCGAAAGGCTGAAGGTACTTAGGCAAGGAATAAACAAACCGCCAGTATAGCTAGAAAAAGCCCGAAGTTAACCGCTTTGCCATTTGAATTGCTTTTCCTTACTGCTCCACAGCAAGAACTCCGGTCATACGTGACGTTGTTGGCAGTGGCAGCCACTTGGAAGACAGATCCATTAAAATTGCCAAAGTTGTAGTAGTCGACCAGCAGCCAGTTCGGAGGTCTGCCCCATATTTCTTCGCAATGCTGGACGTTCAACCCCAAGCTTCCGTTTCCAGATGCAGCATTGACTTGATCCAAGAGGCCATATGCTGGAATGAGAATACCACTAAGTCCTGCTAAGGTTACTTGGATGTTGAGATTGTGGTTCAGCATGTACATGCGATTACGAGATAGATCCTCGGCCTGATTTGGTGGGCGTTGCTCAATGCAAGGGAATGCAGGATTGGTGGGCGAGAAGGGCGTTTCCCATTGGTAGTCCCATTCTCTGAGCAACCAGGGCACTTCTGTTTGGTTCGTACCGTAGTCCAGCATCACTACAACTCTCTTATTACTCAGTATCATTTCTCCGAGGGTCGGCCAGCCGGTAATGTTCATCGGAGTCGAAGGGGGCGTATATAGGTACTTCAACATGCCGGAATTCTGGAAGGGCGCAATATAACCGGAAGAGGGTATACGTTCGGTGTGACCGTTGTTGTTCCCCATCATGATCGCGATCACTTCAAATGGGTGGGAGTCGAGCCAGCCGCGTACGGTGGTCAGATAGGACTCAAGCGTGCCGACGTCGAGAAGATCACAAGATGTGTGACACAGCCGAATTTCCGATGATGCGTTCGGTTTCTGCGTCTCGAAAGACACTAGGTCCTGATCAGCTTGAATCTTTTATTGTATTCGCTGAGCCATTTACATCCGCGGATGCCATCGTTGAGCTGCGTCAAGACTGGTAGCACCTGATTGCTTGCCGCATTATGCTCTCTCACAAACGGACTGTTATGTGCCACAACCATGGAAATATTCGAGAATCTTCGCTGACAAAACTCGGGATGTCCATTGCAAGGCGTGGTATTAGTTGGCATGGGACGAGCTGATGTAGTGGCTGATGTAGAGCCATCCGTGCGGGCGGTGGAGCTCGGCAGCCCTGCTATGGCCGTGAGGGCTTCGGTCATAGACGAGAGTGAGAATGAGGATGACGATGTGAAGGTGGCATTTTGTACTCCGGGAATGACAGCCGCTGCTATGCTTCCTAGTGGAGTCGGAGGGTTCGTAGAAATTAGGTTGTTAGGTAGAAGAGAAGAAGAAGCCGCCGAGAAACTCCCTGACACGCATTGCACGGTTGAAACGCAGGCGATTAAGGAGAATTGTATAGAGGGAATCATTGAAGCGGATTTAGAGATGTAGAACGAAAGAAAGGCTTGGTAAAGCTCAAGCAACCAAGAAACTCCGGGACGAGTGATGCGAAACTTGGATCGTGAAGGATAGACGGAGCCGCATGGTTAGGCACTTCGTCAATTTTGGCCTCACGAAAGTAGAAGTCTCAGTGACGCAGGTTGCGGTTGCAGTGACGCGTCGCGGATCAACGCGGAGGGCGCTACGCAAGGCCGTCCGTAGACTCCAGGTCTGAAAGCTGCCCAGAACCAACTTTTGACGCGAAGGACACAGGCTAGGTGCTGAGGAGGAACGCACACGCACAACTGTCTGCAGCTGTCGACCCATACATTCGGATGCGGCTGTATTCAGATCCTGATTGTTGTCTGCTAGCTCACCATAATGGCCGGCAAATACGAAAGTCGTTGGAGAAGGGAGAACCTGCTATTGAAAGTGAGCTCCCCCGTGGGCTCAGCATGGCAGCCCGAAAAGTAGCATTGTTGGTGGGTTGTGACTTGATTCGCTCACTGCTTCCTGCGCGTCATTCTCAGCCTCACCTCGGCTCCAACCACTAACAATCACTCAGGGTCCAAGTCAGGTGAAACTAAATCTTTCAGTGCAGTTAAGGAATGACATTAGAATTACTATATTAAACATTTCAGCATGCGCGCGACCATTACAATCAATATCTGCCCACTATTCATCATGTGCCTTCATCGCATCGTATCATTAAGCCATCTGCGGATCTCTAGACGAAGACCCTCTTGACATCAACTTTGACACACGTAGGATTTTCTGGCTTTGCAGCACCAAGACCCCAAACAAGGTTGGTGTACTGGTATCCAGCATAGTAGGTCTGGCAAGCGTACCACCTGTTGAGGCCGTAAGGACCGGCATATTTGGGCGGGTTCGCAGTCCAGTCGATGTATCCCTGGAGAATCAGCTCATCCTTGTCGGTGAAGGACATGCGCTGCACATCGACGGGAGTGCCCGTGGTTAAGATTGGCGTGGCGGAGTCGGTGGAAGGGTCGTAGTTGAAGTAGGCAGAGGAGGGGACGTTTCCGTAGTCGTTAACTGGGAGGAACCATGACAAGATGCCCTCCGCGCCAAGTTCAGTGTGGTTGACGGGTGGCTGGGAAGTGCTGGTTGTGTTGAAGTAGAAGGTGTCGAATGCAGAGGGCGTGGAGGGATCGTTGTTTTTGGACAAACAGAGCGACTCCAATGCGGCACCAGTATGGCATGCAGAAACTGCGCTGTTGATGGCACCATCGTCAGAGGTGAGGACCAACCGGAAACCCTTGGAGGTGATGTTGTATTGTTGGGCGCTGGCAGCAGCCACCAAAGCGGCTACAGAGAATATGGTCTTCATGTTGACGGAGTGTTTTGGTGTTGGTAAGAATCGATTGAGAAGTGTGAATCAGACTGTAGTGGTAGGTAGTTGATGGATGATGTTGGATGATGCTGTTCTTTGGCAAGGAAGCTGCTCAGCTTTATACCTCATGAACTCCTCCCGTCTGCAGGGCGCTGTGCAGCCTCATCCTACCTTTCCGTGATGTTACCCTGCAACTCG
Source organism: Parastagonospora avenae f. sp. tritici 18332-5 (assembly GCA_022559985.1). NCBI lineage: Eukaryota > Fungi > Ascomycota > Dothideomycetes > Pleosporales > Phaeosphaeriaceae > Parastagonospora > Parastagonospora avenae. The sequence goes on from JAFJTR010000035.1 coordinate 253,536, forward strand.
GGGTCAGGCGTACAGGCGATGTGCCGATCTCTCCGCAATGACGTTCGTTTAGCCAACATCCTTGCCACACCACTGTGAATTTTCGTATTCGCGCAACTCAGTCCATCACGGACTGCCTATTTGGGAGCGGTCCGTCCTGAAGAAGAAAAGCAAAGATCAGCATTTGTGCGTCAGCGAGACAGGGTGCGCGAAGCTCTTTGAAGCCTCGGATGCGATCTGTCAAGCTTCCAGGACGGTTCCACCCTCCCGCTGGTACGCCATTGGCACTGGCCTCTATTTTTACGAGTCAATAGTCTTTCGTCTAGTCTGCGGCAGCGTTAAGAGTTTGGATGCATCGTAAACCCAATCCCTGGAGATGCATGCATGCACGCTCACCATCACACCACCTCCAAATTGTGCGTGACGTTGTACAGAGCGACAAATTTCATTGTGCCATGAGATACCACGACACTACGGCTCGTGAGCAACGACCGAAGGAGGTTCGGTGCAAATGATCAGGTGAGGCTGCATCAGCTAAGCCTGTTTCGGCATCAGGAGCCTCGGCTCTTTTGCAATTGACGTTCTCACCTAAACTACAACTCACATACATTGTTCCCATTCGTTGCCTGTCTGCTTTTGTTGCAGTCATGTTGCACATGAGCTTTTTCTGGCTAAGTATATGGTACATTAACTTACGGCAGTGATCGTCTACCCCGCGTACAAATTCCCCGACCCCCGCATACTTTGCTACGCATTCACATAGAATGCTAGACTTGTTGATAATGTATGCCGTATGATTGTCAGGCGTGGTTGAATGTACTGGCTTTGGTGACTTCTACTACCTGTCCCACCATGCCAACGAGCTACCCAGACATCTTCAATACACCGTACGACGAGCTTCCAAACCCCAAGCGCATATGGGTAGGCAAGCCAGGCAGCCGTGAGGAAGGCTTGGGGAAGCTCGCCATACTCACGCCCGAGGTCGTCGCCAAAGCCGCATCGCAAGAGATTCGAACTGGCCGCCGTGTCACGCTGGGCTGGAAACTCACAAAGCTAGAAACCGCAGGTCTCGGTCGCCAGCCATGCAAGCACGACATCATTCCGCTGTTCGCTGGCGTTGCCTACGACGATGTGTATACATTCAACCCGCAGCAAAGCAGTCAGTGGGATGGATTACGGCACTTTTCGCAATCGCAACAGCCAGGTGATAGTGAGAGACTGTTCTACGGTGGCACGACTGCAGCTGAAATTGAAGACCGAACGAACACCCGAATCGGTCTACAAAACTGGGCGAAAGAAGGAATAGCCGGTCGAGGCGTCCTAATCGACTACGCATCTTGGGCTCAGAAACAAGGAATCTCATACTCGACCTTCTCAACGCACGAGATCAAACTCGCCGACATTAGAGCCATAACAAAAGCATGTAGCATTGAGTTCCAGAAAGGCGACATTCTCTTCGTACGCATTGGCATGACGCAAGAATGGGACAACCGTATGACTCCCGAGCAAAAACAATCCTACGCTTCAAATCCAAGTCCGCAACATGCGGGAGTCGAAGCCACACAAGACGTACTGCGCTGGCTTTGGGACCAGCAACTCAGCGCGGTAGCCGGGGATGCGATTTCCTGGGAAGTCTTCCCCGCTAACAACGACAAGCCAAACGAAGCCGACCAGGTATTCTTACATGAGTACTTGTTAGCTGGATGGGGGATGCCGATTGGCGAGATGTTTGACCTTGAAGCGTTAGCGAAGATATGCGAGGAGGAGGGGAGGTGGAGTTTCTTTGTGACGAGTTGTCCGCTGAACATGCCGGGCGGTGTGAGTAGTCCACCGAATTGCATGGCGTTATTTTGACGCGTACTGCGGCTCAGCGGGTTTTCCATTTCGAGGTAAACGTTGAAATTATCGAGCGTGAGGCAATGTCGAACAATATTGGAACGCTACTGCCAGTGCTGATTCAGCGCGTACGAAGGTGTCAGATGTGACTCTAAGGTAACTGTGGCTGACGCTTTGGCTCTCAGGTTATCTGACGTGTACCAGACTTTTTGGGAAAGTTACTGCATTGTCTTGAGAGGCAAATATCAGCCTCAGCGTGTCATCCCACGAGTCAGATCGGAAGCCGCGGCGGACTAGCAATTAGTTAGCTACCGGCTAGCAATCTATCGTGTAGCATCGCGCATCCAAGCTTCAGGAGCGTCATACCCCAGATCGCCATGATCGTCACTGCCGTCGAGATCTATTTCTGGCGTAGGGTTTCGCTCGCTACAACAGAAGCAAAGCTCTTTGACGGATTGTAAAACTCGGCCCATATGTACCACAGTCTGAAGCCCACACTGACATGAGATTACGATATATTTGTATCCAGACTATGAGGCTTGAAAGGAAGAAGATACGATAAAGGACTCCAGTACCAAGGTCGCAGATGTCGTCAAGTCACTTTTGAGAAACGCGGGTTGTCTTAATCGAGTAACTCGGTAGCTTCGATAGCCCACAAGTTACAGTATGATTCTACGGTAAGAAAATTACCTTGTCATCGTAGTGGCGTGGCCAGGACCTTCCGATGATGTATGTTCTGAGGGTACAGAATAAGATGGAGTAGTCGTTGAAGCCTACCTCGACATATGTAACAGGCCAACAGGAGCCTTACATCAAGGCACTTCCTCTTAGTCTACCGTCGGCTATTTCCATTGCCTACCGCATCCACCCGCCTTTGTTCCAGCGCTACTATACCCCAAGTTTCGTGTACATGAAATCCCCAAAACACATCCACGTCCCACATCCACGCGCTCATCACGTGTGCCCCACCCAAAATCCCGCGGAGAAACCCCGACCTAAAACCGCGAACATCACTCCACCGACCTGCAACCTCCTAACGTCCAATGACCTCAAATGTGACTCCGCTTACAACGCGTCGGAAGAAGTCGGCTGGTGGTGATGGGGTGACTTTTAGTCATGACAGGTTTTTCTGGAAGGATGCTTGGAGACGGGGATGGCACGAGAGGGAAGTGACTGCGCTGTAGTGTAGCGAGACAGGAATAGGTTAAACGTTATGCTTAGGGTTTGAGAAGTTTGGGCGCTTTATGATATTCGATGAGGATTATGAACATCTTCGAAGCTGGGCAAGGAGTGTTCGCCTGTCCGAACAAACAACAGCATCGCACGAGCATATCGCCAATTGAAGTTAAATGACATGTATTGCACGTCTACGAAAATCCAACAAAGGCTTGGTATCCGAAAATACACCCCAGGAACCCTACCACACACCCCTGTCCCTCATCGCGGAACTCGCGGAGAAATGCTCCTGCGCCACGTGCAATGTACGTAATTGAGCAACTCGCTGCTCAAACCCAAGGAATTTGTAGGGCTCTTTACGAGGTGCACGTATGATCTTTGGTGACCAGGGTTGGTGACTTGTGCTCGACAATTTTGCCGCGCTACTATGAGAGACCGCGGAGATGCAGCAATGCGCGGGTCTTGTAGGAAGAGGAGGGGGATATATAGATGAAGAAGTGTAGGTGAAGAATGAGTCGCGATATATACACAGCAACACCACCACGCAAAGCCATCACTGACCTCAACCACATTGACAAAACAACAAGAGCTCCAAGCGCCGTCAAATCTCACCTCACCCATCGTCAACACAAGCAATGCCACCCCTCACCCCTCCCCAAGTCCGCATAATAAAATCCACCGTCCCCGTCCTCGCCTCCCACGGCGAAACAATAACCACGAAATTCTACACCGACCTGCTCTCCACCCACCCCAGCCTCAAATCTACCTTCAACACCACGCACCAAGCAACCGGCCACCAGCCCCGCGCCCTCGCCGGCGCGCTATACGCCTACGCCGCGAACATCGATAATCTCGGCGCACTTAGCCCCGCGCTGGAACTGATATGCCACAAGCACGTATCGTTATTCATTCAGCCAGCGCAGTACGGTGTCGTAGGCGAATTTCTGCTCGCGACAATGAAAGCCGTACTCGGTGACGCGGCGACAAGTGAGATGTTGGAAGCGTGGGGCGCGGCGTATGGACAATTAGCAGACATGATGATCGCGAAGGAAGAAGCGCTGTATGCATCCACGCCAGGCTGGGATAGTTGGAAAGATTTCAAAATCGTCGGGAAAGTCGCGGAGAGTGGGAATGGGGAGATATGCAGTTTCTACCTCCAGCCGAAGGATGAAGGGTTGCAGGTGCCGGTGTTCAAGCCCGGACAGTATGTCAGTGTGAATGTGTGGGTGGAAGAGTTGGATGGTGGCGTGTGGCAGGCGAGACAGTATAGCCTGAGCGACGCGCCGGGGAAGGGGTATTTGCGGATTAGTGTGAGGAAAGAGAAAGGTGCGGGTCGCGAAGGGTATGTGTCGAACATTTTGCATGGGAAGAGCGAGGGAGATGAGGTGAGGGTGTCGCATCCTTTTGGGAATTTTTTCCTCGATGGGGAGGAGAGCGGGGAGGATGCGCCCGTGGTGCTTATCTCGGCGGGCGTGGGGTTGACGTGTTTGACGAGTATCTTGAATAGGTTGGCAGAGGAGAAGGGGTCGAGGCGGGTATCGTGGATTCACGGGGCGCGCGATGAGAAGGCGAGGGCGTTCAGGAAGGATATTGATGCTTTGGCTGCGGCGAACGAGAACTTACGTGCGGTATACTTCAGCTCGGATCCCAAGGAAGGAGAGGTAGAAGGACGGGACTACCAAATCAGAGGCCGTGTCGATATGGATAAAGTCAGCAAAGATGTCCTCTTCGCAGACAATGACAAGACGCAATACTTTGTCTGCGGACCGACACAATTTATGCTGGATGTGGAGGCAAAGCTAAAGAGTTACGGAGTGCCAGCTGAAAGGATGAAGATGGAGCTGTTTGGCACGGGAGGTGTACCGCGGGTGTGATACTGCTGTATTGGGTAGCAGATGCAATATTAGTTTGTAACAGTCACTCTGTAATATACCATTAGCTTTTCTGGATCATTGCCTTCGGGTGTTCTGTGGGAGATTAGAGATAATACCTTATATATATGTCTCCTCGCACGATAAGGAACGTTGCTGAAGCAAATTAACTGGAATACTAGGTTGTCATATCTCTACTTTTTTGCCTAAACGCCCAAGACCAACAACGCAGCAAAGTTGGTCATGAAAGGGACACACGTTGACATACTGCTCCAGTGTTCCAAGGCAAGAGAGATGAGACCTACGAGTAATAAACAACTTCGATCGAGACTGTTGTGGAGAAGGTCCGCTTGCAGAGCTAAACAGCGAGCTCAATCCTGGGAAACAAATACTACTGAACGCCATGAAGTGGTTTCACATCATGATAGTTGTCGTTGAAGACTGCAGGCATAATCCAGCGAAGCACGAGGTGATAAAGCATTTCTAGCGTTATCTTGCTAATTGCTGTGGAGCATCTTTTCTTCATACCTGTGAAACAAATGGTCGATGGCACAAAAATGACCGTACATCCTCGTTAGTAGAAAGGTACTTCGGCCATGGTCAACGTTGCCTGTTTCTATATACCGTGCATCTCAAGTTGAAAATGTAATGGTGGCTCGAAGATCGTTGGCGGGGCACTTGTACCGGTATATGAATTGACAGAAGCCAAAGCACTCGAGTTTCAGGTCAAGAAGGACAATCAATCGATGGAGGGCAGAAGCTGATCTTTGCGTCGGCTTCTAGTACTGTGCAGCTTCAGCAAGGGCTCCTTCGCCACGCAAACTCGACAAAAAGCATCGAGCGCACACTGTTGATCTGAGCGTGAGCAATCGATCTGTGATGTCGGTGCGTGCAATCCTAGACGCCAGCCATAGCTGTACCCACCCGGGCGATCTTCGTGCTCCCGAATGGTCTGCCGTGTAACGGTACTTACAAGTCTCCGAGGGGCTGTTGCCACCAACAGATTAAAGCATTGATCGTGGTGTTGTCAGTCGCAGCGGGATGTGGTGTTTAGCGGACCCAGACCAGTGGTTGTTCAGGCTGTGGCTTTTCGCATCACTGGTTCCAAATATTCATCAATGTGCATGAAAAACGTAATTACTCGACTTTGCGCCTTCTTCGGCCAGAAAGCCGTACAAAAGATTGGCCAAGCAGAGAGGTGGGATAACATCGAATCTACGGTTGCTTCCCCGACTGGCGCCTGCAGGAATACCCTTAATGTGTTGACAGGGCCGCTCGATGCGACGATGCAGTTCCCAACACCACTGCAAGCGGACAGGCAGCCGAGCGCGGATTCGCGGTGAGCATGCTGCTGGCCATGAATCGTGCAGCTAACCCAAATGCGGGAGATGGACGAATTGCAGCCTCGCAGCAACGAAGCGGTCAGAAACTGGTCGCCAACGAAAGGCGGTCTCGTAATCTTTCATTTCCCAGCTCGCTTTCGGCGTGCAATGGGGTTAGTAAGGGGGCCAATCTTCTCGAAAAGATCAGGGGTCGAAGCTCTGAGACCGGCCCGTCCAAGCGCCCTTCTAGAAATTGCGTAGAAGGACGCTTGGATCGTTTGGGTCGCCCTACAGTCGGGGTGTGAGAAGTTAACCCTGGCTCCGGGACGTTTGGCTGGGGTCGCAGGTCGCAAAGGGGCGCCGTCGCAGGCTGCAGGAGTTGGGGCCACAGCCGCTGGCCAGTGGCATGCTGTCATGACACAGAGCACATGGCACTCTGACGCGTGCTGTGCCGTTGAGGACAAGAATAGATCGACGGAGCAATTCCCCACTGGCTTTGACCACGGCGACAAGCCATGGTGAAACAGTCTTGCATCTGCTGATCGAACGTGTGTAACTATGTGCTGAGTTGGGAGACGGTACGCCAGCTAAGCGGAAGTGAAGGATGAGAGAGGTGTTGTGTCGGCGCCCATGATTGCGACATTCAGCGACAATGCGCATAAGAGAAAACGGACCAATGGTTTGACTATGGATGGGAAACGTTGCAGGCGATGTGGTGAGTTCGATGACCGAAACATGGTGTGTGAGGCTGAAGGCGGGCCCGGGTGAAGCGCGTGCATGCGATGCACAGACAGATCTGGCGGAAGCTTCGCCAGCTGCCGAACACCTTGGGCATCAAATATTGAGTTATTACACCCACTTTTCAAGCATGGAAAGTCGCTATTGGAACTTCCAATGACTGCTCTGGACCGCATAGAGTTGTCGGCAAATTTCCAAGGAGTCCAGCCGCACAGAAATGAAGACAAAGAGCCGTTCTTGGCGCAAAAAGGCGATCTCTCGGTGCTGACCTGATGAGCCCGTAGTCATGGTCGCGAGATGGCCGACATGCGAGGAAGACGAGGCTGCCCACACGCCTTCTTCGCGGTCGACAATGGCTGCATATGGGGTTCGCATAGGTGAGGGAAATTGTTGTTGTGATTGACAATTTCGCTCTTGCTGAATGGAGAAAATGCGGCCAGCCACATTGGACCAAGGTACCAACGTGACGAGGGAACGAAAGGGGCATGCTGACTCTAGGCGCCGCATACCCCAGAAGTCATCGCTAATAGCAGCTTCTTCTAGGTGATGTCATGCAGGGCTGCCCGTGCTAGTGTGATGCTGCCTCTTGGTGAATAATAATGTTCTTGACGCTGAGGTAAGTTTCTGTCACCAAATGTAGCCTGCAGCCACCACAAGTTCATGTCTCTCAAAATAAGTCAGGGGTCGTCGGGCGACCCATGCCTCTGTCAGAACCCGAAAGGCTGCCAACAGGCGGTATTGCTGCAAGGCACCTGGGGTTGGTCCATCCAGATGCCAACTTTCCCGTGGTGGTGCAAAGGCTTGGGCCCCCAGGCGGCTCCAAACTTGTCGCCCGCAGCGCGTCCGGGCCACCCATGGGGGCACTGGGGGGTTGCAAGGGCGATGCATCGCACCTTCCTTCTAGCGTCCTTCCAGAAGCAATCCCGGCATTATTCGAGCAACCGCTTCATCGCTTGGACAGTGCATCATCTTCCAAAGTGCGTCAGGAGCTGCATCGCAAATAGCAATGCTGATTTGCGGTGCCCCTGAATCCTCCGCTCGGCCGTCACGCTCAGAAGGTGCAGTGTAGTTATGCAACACCACGACTCTGGTCGACGGCATGCACTGCAGCTGTCGGCTTGTGGATCCTCATCTGCACACAGCACAAGAGCGCCACATACGCCTCTAAGCATGGCCGCAAGAGTGCCCCAGCTCCTTGACATGTAGCTAGCAGCGGAAGACTAGCACAAATTGCGATGGTGAAGCCGTAGTGTCGTGTGCGCGAGATGGCCACAAGGATAGGGCTGCGTGTGAAACGTCCTCGTCATATGCTTCTGAGAACCTGAGCTTCGATCTGCGTACTTGAGCATCCTCTGGCCCATGACATTGTAGAAATGCCTGACCCCTCCATTTGACTGTACCACCATCGTTCCCTACAAGGTGACACCAACCACACGGCAGCCTCTTCCCACCCCAGGCTCCAGCAGCGTCTACCTAGCACACGCCTAGCTAGATCAGATTCCACCAACGACTGTCGCGTTGAAAAGGGAAAAAGAAGGTCAGCGCACGATTCCCAATCCACATTCCTGGAGCAAAGACACAGTCAGCGCACGAATACCCTTGCCCTGTTGGCCGACGGCGACTAACTCTGGTGCAGCCACGAAGGAGACTTGCTTCTGCCGACGAGCGATAGGGATAGACACCAGGATAATTCGCAGGCGTGTTGGGCTGCAGAAGCAATATACAGTAGCAGCGTAACGGACACAGACCCCGCCGGAATCCAACATCACCATCACGCGGCTCCCCGATACCAGCGGCGCGGAGGTTCATCCGGGCAATTAAACGCAAGAACGCAGACGAAAGCTTGTGGCCACCAGCGTTTTCCGGTACAGGCCAGCCAGGACCTCGGGCATCATCGTCTCGCGCGGCAGCCGAAAATCTTGTCAGCAGCGCGTTAGTCATCCAGGGCGCGGATTCTGTTCGCCGGCGACGCGCACAAAGCCAGACAGACGGCGACGGCGCAGCGGTAGAGTCTAGTAAGATTCGCAGTTTCAGCGTGTGAGGCTATCCACGAAGCGCTTTGACCGTGCGTGCGCCTGCACATCAATTGTCAGGAAGGGGCGACTCGGAGCCACGCTAGCCCGATCGGACCAAGGCGCAACAAGAGGAAAGAAGCACCAAATACTTGCACCCTTCAACCTCACGTCTCCCATCACGACCACTCACTGCTCCGACCATTTCCCACTCTTTTTCTATCACAGGTATGTACAGCTCCTTTCACCGTGCCGCCACCGCCCCGTGCAGCCCACGCAGGGCCGCTGCAGGCCCTTCACCGCCCGATTCCCCTTTTCGACCCGTAGGACGTGGCCAGCGTGCCTGCCAGACCGACGCTTCTTGGGGCGCGACGAGTCCCTTTTCCCTTTTTTCTCCGCACCCGCCTCGCGCCTGCGTTTGCCTTTCACCACCACCCGACTGACCTCGACCTGTAGTGCAACCGCTGCATTGACCTGTCCGCGGTCTGATCCGACAGCTCAACTCCAAAGACCGGACCACCTCGACAGCGGCCGCACCTATCGTCGAGCCCCATCATCACCACATCGCGCCGCGCAGTTGCGAGGCTCCCTGCCAGCCCGCTCCTTCCCTCTCTGGTGCGCACCGTCCCGTCTTTTGTTCGCCGGGCGCTTTTGAGCCCTTCCGCCGCTCTCTCACACGAGGCAGTCGCCGTCAGAGATGGAACTAGACACCATATTGAACGCGCGATTAACACAATACGCAGGACACGGACACCCACACCCGTTCGGCATGCAGCACGCGATGCAGCACGAGATGCAGCAGCAGCACTTTGGTGCGCCGCCCTACATGGCCAATGGTCGCATCAAGTCGGAGAACGGCTCTGAGCGCGGCGTCTCACCGCACCCTTCAGACTCGTCGCGCTACTCGTCGCAGCAGCCGCAGCAGCCTCTCCCCTCGTACCCGGCCATGCCGCCCCAGCACATGAACGGCATGCGGTATCCGTCGCCCTCGCAGATGCAGGCCCCGATGCCCATGCTCAACAACAACAACTACATTCCTCAGCCGCCCGACCACGCGTACGCCCAGCAGCAGCAACAGGTCCCCGACCAGCAGCAGCATCAGGGCGGCCGTCCCGCGTCGGACACGGGGCCACCCAAGGCTTTCGCGTGTTCAACGTGTGGCAAGGGCTTCGCGCGACGCAGTGACCTTGCACGTCATGGTATGGAGCTTGGGCCTCACCACCAAAAAGCACGCACTGACGCTTCCCTACAGAACGTATCCACAGTGGCATCCGTCCCCACGTGTGCGACTACCCCAACTGCGGCAAGCAGTTCATCCAGCGATCCGCGCTGACCGTCCACCAACGCGTCCACACCGGCGAGAAGCCGCACATGTGTGAGCGTTGTGGAAAGGTATGTCCACAAGTTCTACAACAGCGGGCCTCGCTAACACACACCAGCCCTTCAGTGACTCGAGCTCGCTCGCCAGACATCGTCGCATCCACTCCGGAAAGCGACCATACAAATGCCCCTACGCCGATTGCCAGAAGACTTTTACGCGCCGCACTACTCTCACACGTCACCAGAACCACCACACTGGGACCGTCGAAGAGGCTGCTGCTGCCACTGCCGCTGCTCTCGCCTCTCGTGCTGCTGCACCAAGCAGGACCGGTCGCTCAGATGGCGGCGACTACTCCGAGAACGCGTCGCCAATGAACACGCCTTCGCCCGGCGACCGCACGCTCTCCATGTCTCCTGCCAACGGAATGCCTGCCGGCGTCGTCCCTGGCATGCACCGTCAAGCGACCGACTACGCCTACATGGGCGGCATGAATGTCCCGCCTCACATGCGCAGCGAGATGCCGCAGCCTAGCCCGCGCGCATCCCCAGCTTTGACCACGCAATCGTATTCCAGCGTGGGCAGCTCCCGTCCTCCCATCACCTCGCACCCCACCGGATATGGACCTCCTCCTATCCTCGAGCCTCCCACGACTGCCAACCACAACCAGTCCGGCACCACCAGCGCAAACGGCAGCCCCCATATGTCTGCCATGGGCTGGCAATCACCCGGCCAGCAGGCGCTGCCCTCTCCCGGACAGGCAGACAATGGCTACGTCTACCCTGAGCCACAGTACGGCAACACGCAAAACAGCATGTACTACCAGAACCACAACATCCGCCGCCCCAACAGCACAGAGCCCGACCATTACAACTCAAACCCGCAACGCATGGGTAACGACCTGTGGGCGCCCGCCGTGCAATAGGCCCCCTACATCCTTTTGTATCACTAGCACACTCGTCTCTGGAACTCATTCTCCCGGTGTTTCTCGGCAGGAACTATACCCCTGTGTTCTCACAAAAATTTCCTACTTGCTGACCGGCGTGTTATCGCGATTGTTCGGGTACCTGCATAGTGGTTCGCCTGGACCCTGCAGGAGCAATGCCTCTATTTCCCAGTTTTGTTTGACTACAGGCTAATCTCTTCCTCTCAATTAAGTCCGATCTCCTTTGTTGACGGAGTATTTATTTTGGTTCATCTGGGAACATGGCGGATGCACATGCTCCCGCCGGGTGCTCAAACGGACGGCGGCTGGAGTTAGGCGTCTCGACGCAAGACTGGTACTGGGCCGTCGAACACTGTTTTGATTGCTTCAGACTCTCCTTTCTTGACAGCTTTTCCTTCATGCAACCACAGGCAAACTTTACTAGACTGGTACTTAATGAAGGATGTATATCCGCCTTAGACTACTACAATATCTACGCGAGTAGAGCCAAAAATCCCAACACTATAATCATTACGCATTCATACCACTTGAGTGTACTGCAACCGTGAAGTTATTTGATGTTTTGAAGTACGCTGGCCATACGAAGTCGGTGTTCATAATACAAATATACGTCAATCCGTGCCAATCCAATTATGTCCAACACACAGTTCCACAACAAGCCTGAAGTCAAAAAATACATATGGCGAACAAAAATATCATCGCAACAACTCCTTCAACGCACAGCGACTTCCTAATGCCGCTCAGGCATCTGATGCTGTCTCTTCAAATAACTCGTCTAACAATCGTTAGCTTTTACATCCACCGCCCCTGCGCCAAATAAGTATAATAACTCACCTCATCCAACACACTCATCAGCCTTCCCTCCTCACTCACCACTTTCCTGACCGTTTCACTCACACACCCCTCCAACACCACGCTGCACCCCCTCGGCAGCCACCGCAGTATATGAAACGCATTCGCATACACGCTGGTCGCGCCCCCAATCCTCCCATCATCCGGCAAGCTCGCGAGCAGCACGATACGAAAACTCTTCAGGCCCCAGCAATACCGCAACCCCAGGCGCACGAGATCCGCGAAGCCGTCGAGGATGTCGTGGTGCGAAGGTATGCTCAACACGACGTGTTTGATCATGCTCCTGCTACGCTGGTGCAGGGTGGACAGCGTGTGTATCCCACTCAGCAGCGAGAGGCGGAACGTATTCTCCGCGTACAGCAATTGCCTTGCTTCCTTATAAATCTGCTGGTTAAGGCGCAGGATCACAGGCACGATGGCGTCGGTGGGCACGGCGGGGGAGGCGTCGACAGCGCGGGCGGGCGTCGTGCGCTCCGCGCTGGGTTTCTCGGGCGCCCGCGAGATGTGCAGTGGGATTGGGGAGACGCGCACCAGCGCCATGGTGTAGATATGCAAGCGTAACTCGGCGGGGAGCGACATGAAAGGGAAGATATCTTTTTGCGCGAGGGGCTCGTCGGATAGGGTGCTGGGTTCGGGCGTGGGGAGGCCGTGGCAGGGCCGTTTTGTGTGGGTGCGGGTGCGGGTGCGCTTTGTGGGAGGGGAGGGCGGCGCCGTCTTGTTGCAGCCTCTCTTGCCTAGGACGGAGCGCGCGGCGAGGGTCATCGTCGTCGATATGTGCAGTTGATAAGTCGATAATGCAAAGGTTCGACGCTCCGTAAATTCAACGCGCGCAGTAAAAGGTAACAGTACACGCGTATCTCTAATCCAAAAAAGAAAATACTCGTACAACACAATTGCGCGCAAAAAGTCGTGATGTTGGTGGTGCTGGTGGTTGGAGTGGAGAAAAGAAACAAGGTCCCTGGCAGACAAGACGGCTAGAGACAGAAACCTAGAACTGCGGGGGCGATCAGGGCGGCGGCCGGCGCGATCTTCACCCCAGAAGCACGGACAGCCGCACGCTCGCATGCAGCAGCCCGCCTTCACGTGCGAATCGAATCCAGCACGGATCAACCTGCATACGCCCGCCGAGTTGGTCCATGCAGAGAACCACGCAAAAAGGTTGTGGTGAATTGGGAGTGCACACGGCATCGAGACACGTTCGATTGACTACAACAATTAAAAGACCTCCCGTCACGACGCAGGGCACTGCTCCTTTCTAACAGCAATCGAGTATTTGCCTATGAAGGGAATCACAATATCTACAGCCTTCATCCGGCAACGACCCCGCCTCTGCCAGCCTGGCTCCCATAGGCAGAGGAGAAGCCTTTCAGCATCTCCAATAGTCAACGATAGTTATGAACGGCAAGTGGGGGAACGCTTCATGATGATAATCGAACAAATGAAAATAGATGGTATAGCCCCAGACCGCACTCTCCCCTCGCTTATAGGTCTATGAGGTTGTTGGCGCCGGGCTGCCGTTGTTGCTGCTGTTGCTGCGGCGCTCCGAATGGGTTCGCGTTCCCGTATGGGTTGGCACCGAAGTTGCCTACTGGGCCAGTCTGCGCAGGCATTATACGGTTCTGCTGGGGCATGCCGGTAAATTGGGAGTTGAGGAACGGGTTGTTACCAGTCGCATTCGCGTTGACGCGGTTGAGGCCAGCGCCCGCTGAGTTGACAAAGGTACCAGGTGCAGTGTGTTGAGCTGGCAGACGAAGATTACCGACGTTGCCGAAAGTATCTTGTCCTTCTCCGGTCGCAAGCAGTGTGTTGAGTCTGGCAGTATGCGGATCCATCTCTTTCTGTGGCTGCGCTTGTTGCGGAGCTGCGAAAGGCGTTTGCTGCGGCGGTGAGAATGATGTGGGTGGATTGAAGGATGTGTTGTTGAACTGCGATTGCGTCTTCTGCTCATGCAACGAGCTAAGAGTTGGCTGGGCTTGGGTTTGCGTAGGCTGCGGTCGGTTAAAACCTGAAGCGAAGGGGTTGTTGGAGCCAGTAGGCTGGGGCATGAGTGACTCTTGAGGCTTATTGGCAGCCCAGGGGTTGTGGTTCCCGGGCTGGAGCGAGTCTTGCTGCTGCTGTTGCTGTTGGCCCGCGTCGCCAAATCCTCCGTTGCCGAACTGGCCGTATGGGTTGTTCATGTTGAAAGAGGTCTGTTGTGGCTGGAGGGTCTGCTGTGGCTGCAAGTATTGCTGTTGCTGTTGCTGATTGCCAAACTGGTCAAAGCCTGTAGGCTGCTGCTGCTGGAAGCCACCGTAGCCCCCGTAGCCGTTCTGGAAACCAGTCTGCTGCGGCTGCATTCCAGTGGGCTGCGAATACGCATTGTTGAGAAATCCAGTGTTCTGCGGCTGTTGTTGGTTCTGGTCCACAAGATTGCCAAACCAGTCGACTTGGCCTTGCTGCTGGTACCCTTGGTTGTTGCCCGTTGGCTGGTATGAGGTCGGTTGTGCGGATGCGTCACCGAACAGGAGATCTGCGTTGGTCTGCTCGAGCTCCTTTCGACGCAATTCTTCCTCCTCTTTGCTGAGCTTGATGGCTTTCGCGAGGTCGTCATCATCGCCCGCAGTAGCAGTGGTGCGCTCTCGGCGCCTCTTCTCTTCCTCTGCCTCGTTCTTGCTTGCCTCGAGAGCCAGCCTGAGCTCCAAATCCTCCTCTTCTGTCCTGCGCTGGCGACGCTGGTCCCTTTCTGGCGCGCGCCGATTTGACCCCTCTCCATTGTGGGCACCCTGGTGCCCCGGGTACTCCTCGATGCCTGTCACGCGGGACTTCCACGACTTTCGGTCGGCTCGTTCGGCGCGCAACCGCTCTTCGTCCATGATGAGGGAGGTCAGCTCCTTGGCCGCCATCCGTACTGCGCGCAATTAGCGGAGAGCGTACAAGTAGCATTTATAGCAGCGTACCATTCTGGCCGACATCGCGCCCCTCCTCGTCGATGTACTGGAACTCGCGCAATGTCTTGATGATGTAGATGTTCTTGCGCGCCCATGTCACGACCAGCTCGGAGCCCTCGTGTAAGCAGTAGTCGAGCACCTTGAGGGATTTTAGGACATGGCGCCAATTCTTGCCCTTATCGTTCAGTCGCTTGTCAAGCATGTCCATGACCTGGTAGAAGTCGGTCGAGCTGGGAAGGGCATTAGCGCAGCTCTGTCTAGCAGCTGTTGTCTCCTACTTATTGAAGGTGATCTGAGCGATCTCGGCCATGTCGGAGCCCACGGGACCCCATGGGTCATTGCTGGTGGCTGCAGCCGTCAGCATGCGTACTCAATTGGAGTATTTACTCTCACGCACCATTGCGCACTTTGACCTCTACGGCCGAATACCCCTTCGTGACATTCTGCAGCAACAGTCAGTGGCTGAGCTCATCGCTTACCGTCCTGGTGCCTTTACCTTGACGCTTCTCACGACTTTCGACATGACGTGTGGTCACGAGCGACTCGAGCGATATCTAGGGCGCCGTGGGTGGAGGTTTTGGATGGTGCTGCGCGGTAGGCTCGGTTGAGTGGCTTCAGTTGGGGGAAGCTATAGCGCAGGTGACGTCGACCGTGGACGTGGCTTGGCAAACGAGGGACGTCGCAGGTGTGCAGCGCTGAGCTCGTGAGGGTGGGGTTATGTATAATGGCTGAGATGGCGCCCAGAAGAGTGATTGCGGCGGTGTAGTGGCGAGTCTCGGTTGCATGTAAGAAGAGCAGCTGCGTAATCCCCAAGAGCGAGGCTGGTGAGTGACTTGGCAAGTGCATTGGGTTGGGATTCGGTCCGAGCGCGCCGACGTCAGGCTTCTGCGAGTTCATGCACTCCAAGCGTCAGGGCTGCATTCGCGTCATCACTTTTCATTACATGCATGAGGATATCTTGTCTTGTCTTTAACGTGTTTAATGCTCGATACCATCCACTGCTACCGACTCCCAGCAAATCTCCAAGCGACACTGTACTGTAGATATCGTACTCTGCGTGTGCAGGATGTGCATATCTGTGGAGAGGCACTAAGCTGTGCGTACAGGAAAGGAACCAACCTTTTGTAGTGGACTGGAGGACACATAGAGGTGTTGAGCCCATCATGGTCTGTACAGATCGCCGGAGAGAGGCACAGATCTATGCTCGGGAAAGAAAAACAAAACTTTTGGGGTGACATGAGAAAGAGAGGATAGAGTATGCTGCGCGCAACATGATGATGCGTGGAGTTCGCCCGTTGACGGTATACATCTGCGCTCGAAGAAGGACACCAAGTCTTGAGCCGAAGCTTCCCGTTGAACATTAGTTTTGTGTACGACAACGACCAGAAGACGAAATACTTAGGGCAGACGCGACGCGGCTTGCAAGCGCCCTCAACTCCGGCGGAATCCAACAGGTCAGCCACGGAGTGCCTAAAGATCTCCGATGGAATGTCGAGGGGCGAAGTACAACGCAAAGCGGAGAGTTGCTGCATTCTGGATGCCATGCGCAGGTCGCCCAGGAACTGCGCGAATCTGTGTTCGATGAAGAAAACAAAACTTTTGGGGTGGAAAGAGGATGAATGGGAAGAGTCCGGGATAGGTCGCCCGGTGGCGGCACAGATCTTCGGGCCGACGGAGAAAACAAAACTTTTGGAAGTGGAATGAGAGCAGAGCGGAAAGTCTGCTGAATTCGAGTTGGTGTGTGTGGATCGCACAGTGACGGAACGGATGTTTGGTCGAAAAACTTGAGGTGTGACGGCGGCGTAAGCAAAAGATCTGCTGTCCGGAACATGGCCTGTCTAGACTCAGACCACGTTCACCAGCGAGCGCCATCTCAACCTCCGAAGAGGGAGTCAAAGGCACTCAAACTGGTGAGCGTGGGAGTCATGACAAAGGTCGAACAGGATCGACGAGTTTCCTTACAGCAACAACACGGTCGCCTTGGCGATGACCTGCTTGGTATCGAGGCTCCGTTTCTCTTTCAAACTTGGAAAGAAGGTCTTATTCATGGCCAAGACATCGTTGAGAGTAGCGTTGTCGCCAAATGGCGGTGCATCGTGCGCCGTGAGCGCCGGGAACAGGCAGATCGCGATTTTCCTGCCCATGGCTTTCTCATCTGATATCGGAAAGCGCTCATGGGTCTCTGCTTGCATACAGGTAGGATCAAACTGGGTACCAGGCATGCAATGGTGGACTCGGAACTCGTGGGTATTGAGCAAAAGTGTCTCTTTCAGCTCGACGGCCATCTCCGCCCAATCTTGTGGAATATTGAGTATCTTGAAACCCGAAGCAACTGGGCACGCGTATTTCAGATAAGCCTCCATATCAGTCACAATCCGCTCTACTCGTAGTTGTAGCAAGCTACTCTTGAAGTTCTTACTCTCAAAGAGAAGCTTCATACCAACCTTGTCAAGCTGTTGCACTTCAGCAGCGCCCCCTATAAAAGGTCAGTCGTTGTATCGTTATTCCTTCAGCAAAATACTTACTGGTTGGCACCAAGGCTCGGTACATCTCCACTTCCTTGGGAGAGTAAATGTACTCGCACATCGGCTCCGGGCCAGAGAACAGCCAGCCGCACAGCAAAGCTCCGAGAGTAGCCTGGACTAAATGCGGACTCTCCAGACGATCTTTCAGCTCATCGAGGAATTGCTTGGGTGATGTAAGCCCTGATGCGCACTTGTTGTTCGCGAGATCGTCAATGCGTGCGGCGACATAGCCTGCGTCTTCCGGGCTTGGGACAGGTTCGTCGTAGTCATCGAACCCAAACGCATCCGCGACACGTGTGCGGAGAGCTTTCCAGCTTTTGTTGACACTCGCCGGATCTAAGTCTCTCGGAAAAACGTTCACACGGTTGAGCTCCCGGTGTGAGACGAGGTCGTGCACTAATCTGGCGAAATCTTCCCTCGCAGCATCTACAGAATGGAGGTCCTGAAGCATTTTCGCCAAAAACTGTCCAGGCTCTCGCTCGGTTGTCCTTTGTATGCATCTCAGGCGAAACTCAACATCCTTTGTAATACCAAACCTCGCCACTGTCTGCTGGCGCAACAGCACTGCAACAATCTCCGTGAGATCTCTTACCACTTCCATCGTCGAAGTGGGTCCCGTAGGTGACTGCGGCTTCTGAAATGCAGAGCTAGCATCACCTGCCGCACCTTGGAGCTCTGGACGCGTGACAGCTGTACCATTTTCACTCTCTGGTCTCGAGAAAGTAGACTCAAGAGCTTGTCGCTTCGGTGAGGGAGGCGCGCTGCCAAGATCGACAATGTCAGACGCGTTGAGCTTCCGCTTGCGAGAGTCGACTCTTACTTCCGGGACCGGAGGCTCGCTTGCGGTCGCAATTTTGTGCTGCGACTTGTGTGCCTTTGCCTTGGCTTTGTTTGGCAGCGCTGTCGTACTGTACTGTCGACTCGAAGGTCGATTGCGAGCTGCAGCGTTGGGCTTCTGTTTCTTACGTGGAGGCTGTTCTCCGAAGTCTTCGTCGTCTCTCGAGTGATTTGTGGATGCCTCTGAATCAGAGACTGTCCTCTCGATAGGACTGCTGGGAATTGACTCGCCGCTTCAGTTGCGACTGGGCATGCGGATTTGTCTGCAAGTTCTCCTGCGAGTTGGCCTGTGGAAGTTCAGCTAAGGTAATCACCTGATGTTGAATACACTCACACTGGTAATCTCAGCTTCCAGCTCAGTGCCCTCACCTTGCGGAGCAGCACGTTGGGACTCATCTGCCTGGGGCAGCTCTCTGAGATACCAGACCTTGCGCTGCCTATGCATCTTATCCACGACCCCGCTTGGAAGTTTCTGAAGATCAAGACATTTTGTTTCGCTGTCTGCAAGCTCTGCCCATTTGACGCTATGCTGCTTAACAAGCACTGGTCGCATCTTGGAGCTAATCGCGCTTGTAGCCACTTTCCGTTTGGCGAATTTGAGGAACTCTTGCTCGACGTCCCGCCTGAAATTACCGCCCTCTGTCTGGAGGCAATAGTCGGCAAAGTTGAGCACAAACGCTACCTCTCTGTCTGTCTATCTGTTTGCGCCAGCGGCTGGCATCTTGGGCCTATCGGAAGCTTCCATTACGGCGCTCGAGAGATGCGTGTCTTGTTCGTCTGCTGAAGCTGGATGTTCGGATACTGGTGGTTTTTTGTGCAGTATGAGCTTCATTGAAGTCGGTGTCGTAGGTGATAGAAGGCAAGAGACGGAAGGAGAAGCACGGGAGGTCGCGCCCCACCTTCACCTCCGATACAAACGCGCCGCGAGCACAACAACAAGTATGTACCAATGAGATGAGCTGTGCTACTAGCGGCTTTTCCATGACAACCCTCTGCTTCCCCTCTACCCGCATATGGACCTCGATAACCTCTCCATAACTCTGCGGGCCCACCAACGACATCGAATCATCCATTGTCTCACCTCAAGCCCGTGGCGTCTTGAGGGCCTCGTCGCTTCATCATTACATCCCACCAAACGCGCTCTGGAGTACTGCAGAATGTCACGCCAACGTATCGATATGAGCGTGTCAAGTAGCCCGCCTCCCAAAAAGGCGACCCAACGTACATACGACGACGGTTCAGATGGTCACGTGCGCATTAGACCCGAGTACCGCGTCGCCATTGACTTCGGGACGACTTTTACGATCGTTGCATTCGTTAGATGCCATGCATACGACGAGGAGAAGAGTGTGGTGCTGACAGTGGAGGAGTTCCCCGGCGATTGCTGTGTTGGGCGCAACGGCACCCAGGTGCCCACTGAGATATGGTACCTGACCGAGAGAAATGGAGCCACAAGGAAAAATGCGGTCCAAAATGTGCTCTATGGATACGAGATCACGCGTCGCCCTGAGGTACCTGAAGAGGATCCACTCCTTTCCACCCACAAGACCACCGGTCTGGTTTCGAAGCCCAAGTTGCTATTGGACGAGAACCCTCTTCTTTCCGACCTGAGGAAGGATGTGCTTGACGTTATCCAACAGCTCAAGAAGGATCAACTCATCAAGAACAGGAAGGAACAGGAAGTCATCGAGCACTTACTGGTATGCTTCCTCAAGCACACCAAGTCAGTACTCCAGCGGGATCACGGTCTGACCAACAGCAGCATCGGTTAGTACATACTTGATATACATGAGCCAACTATATCGCTAACAGCACTAGTAGTAATGACATTGGCGGTACCCGTATGCTGGAGCGCAAGGGCAAATGCAGCGATGAGCACTTGCTTGCAGAAGGCGATCAGCACAGCACAATTTGGCACACAGGGTCTCGGCATGCCTCAGCTATTTATGGTCAACGAAGCTGAAGCTGCTGCAATGCATGTAGTCTCCTCGAACAGCGCTCATCTGAAAGCAAGTTGCTCGTGTCTCGCGTCTCGTGTCCAATTCCCCCGCTAGCTTTTACTAACACTGTTTTAGCGTGGCGAATGCTTTATCTTATTAAACTGCGGTGGTGGCACTACGGACGTTGGAACAAACAAGATTGCCAATAACCAGCCGCTTCGACTTGAACAGGAAATTACCCACCCCAGAGGTATGTAATATTCAGTATCTCGTGAGATACATCTCTCAGCTAACACCTGATGTAGGTGCAGTATGTGGATCGAGCGACCTCAACACACGCATGCGCAGGTTTGCTGCCATCAATCTGACCAATGAGACGTACCTGGAAGATGAAGAGGAGGGCCCGACCATCTACAACGTTATCGACTCTGAAGTCATGCCTCACTTCGAGAGCGAGGTGAGGCGAGCTTACGATCCTAACAAAGAACAAACCTTCACCTTCCGTATTCACGACCTGAACCGGAGCTTAGTCAACCCTAGGCTGATGAAAAATAGCTTTGTCTTCAGCTCGTAAGTGCGCCTCAATTCCACAGTAGCAAAGGATAACGCTTCCTATCTGGATATACAGGATCTCTTCGATAAGTCACTCAAGACGATTGAGTGCTATCTGCTGGACCAGATTAAGCATGCGCAGCGCAACGACACCAAAATCGACAAGGTTGTACTAGTCGGTGGCTTCGGGGATTCACCAGCCCTTTAACATTATCTCAAGGACAATTTACGGCGTTTCACCGACCAACATGGCACCACTATGGAGCTGGTACCTGCGGCAGCAAACACAAGTGCAACCGGTGTGGCGACAGGTGCGATCATCAGAGCACAGAACAAAGACGAGGGTCCGAAGCGCATCCCCTGCCGCAGCATTGGCGTGCTCTACCACGTTCCCGATGACCCCGATTATAACTTCTCGAAAGAGGTACTTAGCTAGCCGTGGAGTATCTCCGAGCTCTCGCAGTAGGAGTGCATCATGGGTACTATTCGCTGGATTATCAAGGTCGGCCAGGGCGAGATCAAGCCGGTGCACACGTACAAGTTTTTGAGTATGCATTACTTCAGTCCAGAAGACTACAAATGGACCGCTGAAGAAGCTCTGTACGCATCCGGCACCTGCACCGAGGACTACTTTACACGTTCGTACCCCAAGAACAAGGGCAAAACCTCGGAGTTCGGCTTGGTTCAATTCAATGTCACGCACCTTCAAGATCGGATGAAGCTCTACATCCCGCCCGATGCCGAGGAAGGCTCTGAGCGATACGAGGTCACGCTGCTCGTCCGTGTGAGAGTCATCGATCGACATCTCGAATTCACCGCATACTGGCCCGCTGACGACAAAAATGCCGCTGTCATCCCTGGTAGCTAGACATGCTTCGACCTGTCAGCCGCATTCAAGCCCGGTACTGGTTAGGCATCCAGAGCCTCCAGGCGCAGCTATTATTGTTGTGGCAGCGTTGGGTGTCGCAGCGAGTGCCTCCAGGATATCATGAAAAGTTGGAAAATGTACAGTAGATGAGAGTTTCGGATTAGTCTTGGAGCATACGGGACGAATAAACTTGATGACAAGATTCACGGCATCCTATATGCCACAATGAGGAAGCTGCCAGATACGAAATGCGATTCAGCTTTGGTCACTTCACTGAAAGAGCGGAGTGAGATTGAGTTCGCGATGCTTACGCTGCAAGTGCTTCTCCTTCATCCTATTGGTCAGACGGCGATGACCGCACCCAGCTTAGCGTGACTGCTTACTTCTCATCATCCCTCAGGTGTTGCCATACACGACACGTAAAGTCGCGCATTATCCGAAGCATTGCATCAAGGCTTAACTTACAAATGCGGTACCACCGGAGGTAGAACGACAGCCTTGCCAGCTATGCCCCGAGCGACTCCTCACGTGGCTGCTCGTTCACCCACAGCCCGAGCTCGGACCATGATATTACGGAGATGAATCAGCCACAACTACTGTACACTAAGTCCGAAACAGTAATAGATAACCGCGCACACTGGTCGAATGATCATTTCACAGCGGGTGGCATCTGTCGTGGCATTCTATCACGCAATAAAACTACGCACTACCAGTATATTCATTTTGAGACGTATTGCTCACATCACCATCTCGCGCAGCGAGAGCAAGGTCAAGGTTGGTTGTGGCAGGATGAGTCTCTGCGCTCGCTTGCATCCGCCGCTCTGACAGATTGCTATTCTTATATTCATTAATCAGCCCGTCAGAAAAAGGTCAACAGGGCAGCTGCCACCTCCATAGGCCTGGGTGTTCATCCTGGTGGATCAAGGCTGGCGCCTCCTAATGTACCATGTCCACTCAGCGCCTGTTCGCTTTTCCTACTTCCGACCGTAAAACCAAGCATTCCCTAACCGTTCCTGTACATATCGCTTCCCAGATCTTGAGGTGTTACTTTCTCTGCTTGCGCCATGACACTCCCAACAGTGCTTCACTTCCAACAAGTTTCAAGACGCGCCCAAAAACCTAGACGAACGGCAGAGGAGGAGCAGCCCGGTCAGAAATCTAAGAAGGTCAATAGCGAGATTCGCAAGCAGCAAAACAGGATTGCCTCGAGGAACTACCGTGAGTCCCCATCTGACTACATGAAAGCTTGCAACTGCTTACTGCTATTCCACGCAGGTGAAAAACGCAAGAAGAAGCTCCAGTACCTGCAACAGTTGGTGGAAGAAGGTTCAAATGATGGGCAGACCCCAGAGCCATCACAGCAGCCGCAGCATGCGCACGTTAGCCCTCAGGTCTCGGAAAATGACACAGGGCTCGCCTCTTCGCCTTTTATGCTACCTTCAGGCAGTGGCTTCGTACCACTGAGTTCGAGTGGCACCACTGCGCTTGGTCCAACCGCGACATCAACCAGTACCAATTTTAACAGCCACAGACTGCCCACTACGCAAACTTACCTACCATTCGGGTCGTCCTGGAATGGTCAAACATACAATTCACTGCCTCCATCAAATACAGCATACACGCCAGCATGGATGAACAGCATCAGCGGTGCATTGCGACATGCTCCAAGCCAAGAGACTTTCCACTTCTCGGCGCAAGCAAGTCAGGCAATCTTTGAAACCACAAATTTTTACCACTGCGCAGGAGAGATTGTACCTCATGCCGAACATCATGCTCTCAACTCGCCTTACACGAGCTACAGCACGCCGCACTCCCAAGCACCCGGTGCATCCAGCGTGAGTTTGCCTACTCTTTTCTCATATCACCAGAAGCATTATCGTGGACCACATTGAGACTTGGTCTTGCTATGCAGGTACATCGCACCAGAAGCAGGCATATACACAGTTTGCTGACTAGGCTGTCAGTACTTCTTCCACACGCCATCATCCCCTTTCGACCGATTCGTATTCGTCTGAGTGCTCGAAGCACGGAACATATCTTTGTTATCGCACTGGAAGGCTCAAAGTATCACGACGTGTTCTCTCCCGATGAGATCCCACATCTTACATTGAGCGCCGTAGAGCAATGCACAGCTGCGGACAGCGCACGTCTAGGAGCTCTAGAGAATACAAGAACCGGTTCGCCGGCCCAGCCAACGATTAGCAAGAGCGAGAGGCACGACAGAATATGACTCATTTGTTGCACGGGGGCTGATCAACTTACGCCAAGAGTAATACGAACTCATGGGTGATTGAGCAGAGAGACCTGGGAGCTTTTTGGAGGTATCGTTACTGCCCTTTCGACTGTTATCAGTATGCGCACTGCTGCGATAGAGCGGTCCCCTCTAGTAGCGCATGCTTCCGAGAACGCTGCTAAAACAACGGAGATTGCCCCGGAGGGTTTGATTGGAAGATGAACCACAATCACAATTACATTACATCGTCACCAGAAGTGTACCATCCTATTTAGTGGAAGCTCCACAGGCACTGGTATGCTTCGCTACTTGATCTCTCGACGCAAATGGTCACAAGTCGATGCAGGACGAGATAGTGGCCTGCTCCTCGGTGGGTTTCCACAAGTTCTGTGAGGGGAGAGTGGTGTCCGGATCTTACTCCGCGATAGTCATCCAAATACGGGGCATCTTGAAAGCGGGGAGTTTTTCACAGAGGCGTCGCAGTTCGCTGCCATCGGTACACTATAACATGAATACAGTTGGTTCAGCGGATCGGCAGCGACCATGTTCTCAAGGGTCACGGTGCGGATGGCTCGTTTATTACCTATTACTTCTGTCGTTACTTCAATGGAATAACAGTTACTATATGGTACCGCTGTCAGAAATTGTACATACCATACACCGTATACCGTATACCGTATACCGTATCACAGCTTCACAACACCCGGATCGATGGGAGCGAGGCTTTGAGAAGCCGCAGCGGGGTAAGGTCTCAGTTGCACAACTAGGTCAATTGCTATTATATGTATAACAGCTACAATGCCAATTCGGTCCGTTTGCTAGGACGAAAATTAGGCCGCAGGCGAGGGGAGCACTCAGTGCCGTGTCGCATGTCACATGACGTGCCTCAACATCGATTTATACATGAGATGCCCCATGTCAACTGTGGAGGAGTGGGTACTTATTCTGCCGAAGTCTGCGTGCTTCTCAGATATTCAGCCATTTCCCCACACTGCACAAGCTTGTAAGCACAACGTTTGTACATAAAAAGCAGTCTGCACAATACTTATGTTTAAGATAGTCTGCTCATCACAAGAACTATACGTACAAGCCTGCACCAAGATGTCACAGCAGACTTCAATTCCTCATCCACCATTTGACCGAGCATACCAAGCACCCGTTGCACTTGCTGGCCTGCCTCCGGACCTCGACGTAAAGTCTTTACGCGAAGGGCCACTACTAGCGGCTACAGCAGAACCGTTGCTCTCCAAATACACTAATCTCAAACACCGCGAGGTTCTTGCTCCACCAATTCAAGGCCTCAGCGATCGCACCGTCACCATCTCGCTCTTTGAGACCAAGACATCTCAGAAGAAAGACCGCGCAGTCTTTGTGTACTGCCATGGCGGCGGCCAGGTCGGCGGCAATCGCTTTTTAGGTGTAGAAGTGTGTATGGACACCGTCTTGTCTGTCCACGACGATTTGGTCTTCGCGTCCGTAGAGTACAGGCTAGCACCGGAAAACCGAGCTCCCGCCGCCGCGTACGACTGCTACGCGGCTACCGTCTACATAGCCGACCATGCCGCAGAGCTGGGCATTGATCCGTCAAGAATCGTGATCTCTGGTCTTTCTGGCGGTGGAGCTCCAGCCGCTGCAGCGTGCATCCTTGCCCGGGACCGCAAGTACCCGCCCATCCGAGCTCAGTTGCTCTCTACACCTATGCTCGACGACCGTAACACGGATGCATCGCATAGACAGTTTCCTGTTGGAGCGACTTGGCCGGCAGTCAGGAATTCGCAGGCTTGGGATTTGGTGCTGGGTCCGGATCGGGCTGCACCGAGCGATATCCAGGTTCCGGGAAGAGCACAGGATTTGTCAAACCTACCGCCAGCTTTCATCGACGTTGGCGAGTGTGAAGTGTTCAGGGACAGTGCTGTGGCTTATGCAAGTCGACTCTGGGCGAATGGATCCTCTTGTGAGCTCCATGTATGGCCGGGAATGTACCACGGAGGGCACGCGTTCGAGGCCGGGGTTCACGTTAGCAAATCTGCGAATGCTGCACAGAAGGACTTTCTTGATCGCGTGCTTGGCTCGGTTCAGGGAGCTTCGTTGAAACTATAGACTGGCGTAACCTTGATGGTAAGCGATGGTTGATGAGAAGGTTTGGGTCGTGGTGTAGGCAGATTTAGATTCGGTAATCGCTCGGGCCGCAGAGAACGCGTCGCAGGACGCGTCGCAGCGAGTATCACAACCCTACTTCCATCACATCCCATTTTTGTACTCTTCCATAACACATGGTACTAAAATATTCAGAAGTATTTTGCACGCGACTAAGCGATTCATAGGACAACCTGAACGCCATTGCATGGTGTGTTTCCTTACCGCAGATAGCACGCAACAAGAGATTAACAGCACTTTTACAGTGAGCCGTGTCGCTCCAAGAAATGCAAATGCGATCGCAAGCTGTTCGTTCATGCCAGTCTGAATTCGTTGTTACGACTGACCTGGCTTTATCAGTCCAGTATGTTCGCAATGTCTGCCGTCACCACTCTCGTGCCGCTACACGGAAGGGGGCAAACGAGGTCTCCCAGCTGCGTACATGACCAGCATCGAGAAGCGATTACAGCAAACTGAAGCTGCCCTATATGCTTCACTTCGCGCTCTCCAGGAGATGGACGGCCTCCAATCGCTTTCCCTGAACGCAGAGGGTGCCTCTAAGACTGAGTCCAGACCGCAGCGCTCGAAGGCCGAGAAGCAGAAAGAGTGGATGCAGAGACCGTTACGAACCAGTCAAGACGTTCTCACCTGGTTTCGTGATGAGCAGGAGCAGCCAAGTACACACAGCACACGACAGGATGCCAGGCTTACCGGCGAGGCAACGGCGGGTACAATCTATGATTCGAAGACGCAAACTACATCTACCATGCCCAGTCAACGTGAAGACCAACCGTCAGCATGCTCTCAGGCCGACCCAGGAGCCGGAATGGAACGACTCAAGGCCTGCAAGCCTCCCAGTGTACCGAACGCGTCACTTTTCGCCGGCCAGCCAACATCTTGGCTTGAAAATTACTTCTGACGTACCCCAGAAGATCGCGAGCATATTTCTTCCATTCTTCTTCAATGGATGGTGACAACGGAAGTCTCGTGTAGCCGTGCTTATGTAAGCGCTTGTTGATCCAGGTGCGGAAATTCTTCCGCGCACTTCTTCCTACGAACACCAACCCAGAGCGTCACAGATATTTTACACATGACTTCCATGAAGCATTTGGAAGATGATGGGCAAAGAATGGACGACACCGTAGACGATGGAAGACCCTCAAAACGAAGACGCATCTCCGCGAACCCACACCGCGAGGTGGGTTTAATGCGTAGTGTCCGTGGCGACAAGTTCTCTGGATTCGTGGGCAGTGCCAGTGGCATCTATTTCATCAGATCTGTGTATGGTGCATTACGAGGTCCCGACGTTAACCCATCGGTCACCGGGAGCACGCCAGTCAGCGATGTTGTCCCTGGAGAGGATGACCAGCTACCTACGGTACTTCCCTATACATCCGGCCACTTGTGGAGAGACGATGAGATTACCTCGAAGGCTTTGACAAACGTCTCCTATGAGGAGTTTGTGGAACTGAGCGGAAGTTACTTCGCCAATTGGCACATGCTCTATCCCTTCTTGCATGCTCCAACAGTGTTGGGCTATTTCCAGGAGCTATCTCGAACCTCATCAGAGTATAGTACGTCTCAAGAACTGAAACTAGTCATAGTCCGATCAGTCCTGTCTATCTCTTTGGCTGATCAGCGACAAGTGGGCCATGGTTCCAAATCGCAACATCCAAGCGATGTTGTATTCTCTTCACATGATGCAGCAGTGGACAGCCTACAACATGTTCTCACCAAACCAACGTCCATACTTGGTCTGCAGGCTGCCATCAGTGTCCAGCTATTCTTGGTTTCTATGCTGCGATTGAATGCTGCTTCGCGTCTTGGAGGTCTCGTCAACCGTATGGCTGTTCAGCTTGGTCTACATCGCTGTCCTGCCAGATACGCCTCTTTCTCAGCCACCGAGAAGGAGCTGCGCCAACGCATATTCTGGTCACTGTATACCATCGATCGCTTCATCTGCCAATCTATGGGACTACCACTCGGCATCAATGACGACGATGTTGACGTGTGCTTTCCCAACGCTGAAGTCCACACGGATGCCCAGCGCGCACCTCCTCTAGGTACGGCGAAGAACATCGGAAGTTTCCGTGTCTCACATAACTACAGATGGCCGTTTGAGACTGCAGAGTTTCATTGCTCGGGAGTCGAGGTTGCGTGGCGAGATAATCGAGCTGCGCAACAAGTCCTTGCACTATGTCCACAGAGATGGCGATCAGGCGACCGTGATCACTTCCAAGCTCGCACAGTGGTGGAAGGATGTTGAAGACACGAGAGACACCGACAGTAGCTCTGCAATATCGCCGTACTATTCCACTGTTCTAGCACTGCTCAAGCATGAATCCATTATCTCTCTGCACCGGCCGGTCCTGGCCGCTTCCCGCCAAGGTGCAGAGTATGATACTGCCTTGCAGCTGTGCATCGGCTCAGCAAGATCCATCATACTTGAGCTTTATGATGCTATCGGCACAAATGGCAACAGTAGCGAGCCTCTGACATTACTGTGGCCATCGTGTACCTGGGCGGTGTGGATCAGCACCTTCATACTGTTCTACGCAGTCAACAGTGGCCATATGACTCAAGAAGTTGTCATCAGGTACGCGACCGACATGAAAGCAGTGGGTGTAAGCTAACAGTGGTAAGACTCGCTGAACAAAGCATTGCGGTGCTTCAACATCTTGCACGTCGAGGCAGCGCATGGCCGGAGGCGAGTGCAGCAGCTATAAGAGATCTCCGCTCGCGCATGATGAGACGTCCAGTCGACAATGCAAAGAAAGGACAAAGCGACACAGCAGAAAATATTGCTCAACGACAGCGGCGGACGTCTCCAGACTCGATCGCAGCAGCTCCTCATTATACTGCACCTATGGCTGAGGCTCCGATCGTTGCACTTGGCGACCCAGGTTATGGTCTCGCAGTTATTGAACAACCTGAACAAGGCTACCCATTCGGTCCATTACGGGCGGCCGGAGATATGCAACTGCATGGCTCATCACTTGATGACTTGAGGCAGCAGGATAGCCTATACGTTTCTGAAGACGCAACATTCAGCAGGTTCCTAGACAGCCATCTCGAAAGTCGGGGCGACAATACAGGCTACCTTGATTTGCTCGACCCTTTCTCTGGTTTCGACATCCCATTCTGGTTCGAACAAGACCAGCATTGGGACGTCTTTCAAGATTATAATCCAGGCAACTAGTCTCTCAGGGAAATTCGTGCAGCCCAAGTGATATCAAGCGGATCCGCTATAGTTTGGTAGTATGCTGTATGAGAAGTAGCCGGACAGTTGCCTGCTTTCTTTCTGTGGTTCATGCCCCGCATCTCCACATGTAACAGCGCCACTCGCCACTTGCGACAAGGTACAGCATCTTCAGCTACAAACTCCACCCGGACATACAAAGTCCGTGGCACGTGAGTAATTCGCGAGATACATATACAGCTCCAGTAGACACGCGTCGCAAGACTTTCGCCGGCCTAGTCTTACTTTCCAATCAT
Source organism: Parastagonospora avenae f. sp. tritici 18332-5 (assembly GCA_022559985.1). Classification (NCBI taxonomy): domain Eukaryota; kingdom Fungi; phylum Ascomycota; class Dothideomycetes; order Pleosporales; family Phaeosphaeriaceae; genus Parastagonospora; species Parastagonospora avenae. Next base: position 283,099 of record JAFJTR010000035.1, read on the forward strand.
CACTTCCCGCACGTAATGTCTCCCATCGCAACACAGCGTACACACTCCATTGCTACCATTGGAGCTGATGGTATCGGGCCCGAAGTTATTGACGCTGGTGTACAAGTATTGCGCAAGCTCGCGAACCTCGACGGCACATTTGCACTCGACTTCAAGGAGTACGACTGGAGCTCGGAAACCTACGAGAAGACTGGACACTATATCCCTGATGGCGGACTGAAAGAGTTGAGAAAGCATGATGCAATATTGTTTGGCGCCGTCGGGGCACCTGGTATGTTTTAAGTACGCGGTGCCACGGTGGAATAGTGGCTAACTGCTTCTTTCAAGACGTGCCTGACCACATCTCCCTTTGGGACTTGCGCCTAGCAATATGCCAGACATTCCAGCAGTATGCGAATGTCAGACCAACAAAGATCTTTCGCGGTACCGAGTCACCACTCCGAAAAGCCGAGCATGGCGATCTGGACTGGGTGATCGTTCGCGAGAACACGGAAGGTGAATACGCTGGTCAGGGAGGTCGATCGCATCGTGGCCAACCATGGGAAACTGCAACAGAAGTCGCCATATTTACCCGCCATTGTGTCGAACGACTGATCCGCTTCGCCTTTGAGGTCGCGCAGAAGCGACCAAGGAAGCTCTTGACTGTGGTCACCAAGAGCAACGCGCAGAGGAACGGGATGGTGCTATGGGATGAGATTGCAGCAGAGGTCGCCAAAGACTTCCCAGATGTCAAGTGCGATAAGATGCTTGTGGATGCTATGACATGTCGCATGGTACTTGAGCCTAAATCTCTGGACACTATTGTCGCTACGAATCTGGTAAGAATAGCTCGCGTTATTGCGAGAGAGCTCAGTGCTAACAGCTACAGCATGCTGACATACTCTCTGACCTTGCCGCTGCACTGGCAGGCTCCATTGGCATCGCGCCGACCAGCAACCTTGACCCAACGCGCAAGAATCCGTCCATGTTCGAGCCCATCCACGGTTCTGCCTTCGACATCACTGGCAAAGGTGTTGCAAACCCAGTCGCCACTTTCTGGACCGCGTCAGAGATGCTGGTTTGGCTGGGTGAGGGGGGCGCCGCGAAGAAGTTGATGGATGCTGTCGAGACGGTCACTGAGCGGGGCGTTCGAACGCGCGATCTAGGTGGAAGTGCGGGCACGAAGGAGGTTACAGACGCTGTGTGTGCGGAGTTGGAGATTCTATTTGGCAGCTCCGCGAAGTAGACAGATCATTCAGAGAGTGAGATTATAAGGCATTTGTAGTCAGCTGTTACGAAAGGGCGGTCCGGTTCACGCGTGCCAAGTACTCAGTATTTGGGTCGATCAGCTTACTTAGAAGTTACAGTTGTACCGCTTTTGTCACCTGGGCTTTTAAAATGACATGCGCAGCTTTTGCGATGGGACTGGCCTGTGATGTCGATAGACTCCGCAACAATCAATTAAGTGGGTCCAGAGAGGCCATATTTGATTTGATTGATTACCTGTTTAGGCCTAGCAGTTACCCGTAGAGGTTTAACTCCTACCTACATAGGTAAGTGGGTCTTTATAAGAGGCATATTTGATTTGTTTGTTGCGGACTGTGGACGTCGAAGGGTTGTTGTGGATGCATAAAACAGGTGGCTTATTGAGCGCACACATTCGACGCACTGCATCAAGTCAAGGACCAAACAAGCACTGCAACTCTCTGCAACTCGCTGAGATGGCTGTTCAAAAGGTTCAGAAGCGTCGCGATAACAGAGTGGCCACTTACTGGCGATGACAACCCCTCATCCTCATCTGTTTCCACCCATTGAGCTTAAGGGAACGAATTTCCTTATTATTTTAGAAGACGGTAGCGTGATAAAATTCTGATACCGCATTCCTGGTGAGCATGGCCTTGGACTGTTCGCAGTGTTACTATAGGATTTATTGTAAGCAATTACCTGCCTAGACAAGAGCCCAGCCAGAGACATGTTCTGATTCTGTGCCTTCGAGCACACACGAGCTATTTACCCAACCAGCTCTACTATTTTATGTGCGCTAGAATATATAACTGTGAACACAAAACGCGGGCGCATGGGTGTTTGGACTTCAATCTTGGTTCATTGTATGAGTAAAGACACGTCCATGCAAGGAATACTTGCAGCTCCTCCAGGACCAGTGTAGAATTGTTCTGCGAAATAGCGTCCGAGCGCGACATGGCCAGGATCCCCAAGAGAACGATCGACTTCGCCATCACGACTGCATGATATCCTTCACAGTCAAATCCCTTACTCTGAAAGATGGTCTTGTCAATGATGCTTTATGTCTTCCCTCAGTCGTTGGGGATGTCGTATAAGCGCAGGAGACAGGCACACGAGCACCAATCAGTCTTCTGAACTCTTTTCTGACATACGCTGGCGAGCACATATGTACTCCAACAGGCTTGATATTCAGCCTCCAAAACAAGTCCAGCTAATACTAGCAGATACGCCACGCGAATCCGTAAAGAGACGTTCACTTTACCATGTATACTCGACGTCTAAGTAATACATGTTACGGTTGCTGTATCTGTCATTTCCTAGACACGATTGACGAGGCACCATCGCTTGCCTGCGACTTAACCTGTTATTTCAATAGCACGATTGCCTTCGCCACAACTCTGAGATTCTGCTGATCAAAGCCGTCGGACTCTTTCCATGTAGAGAAAAGCCGCTTTTCTCGAAAATTCGTCGGTTCTGCCAGGTGGGCGTTATGCTCCAGGAGGGCAGGACATGTGGATATGAGCACATTTCGACCATTGAGATCCATTGGTGGAACAGCCTTGCCATAATCATCAAATGCGTTCATCCAAACATCGTCATACAGGATTCCTGGCTTACAGTAGAGCATCTTGTACTCTTTCCCACTGACGATCAACCATTGCTTGAACAATGTGGCACTCATGAGCAACTCGCGGAGTGCACCCTGCTGGACCGTGGGATGACAGCGAAGATCAAACTCCTCCATATATCCGGTCAAAGTATCGAGCATCGTGTTCACACCTTCTGGCATCACGATTTCCCGATAGTTCAGACTATCGTATCGGAGCTTTAAGCTGATCTTGCGAGATTTCTGGACGCGCGTTGCCCCTCCTTCTGGCAGAAGTTAGCCCTTGTTCAAATCTTAGATAAATGACCCTGGACGTACCGGCTTGTTCCAATTTATTGAAGTACAAGTCTGCCACCTTCCGGGCCTCGCTCTCGTGCATGTTCCCACAAGGGGAGAAGACTGAAATCAAGAACATTGCACTCATGGTCATTTGAGATATATATTGTCCTGCCTGTTCCATCTCGCGATCGCGAATCCACTTGGAGAAATCGAACTCGGAGGCATTGGTACCAAGGATGCTATCAATATACTCAGCAAGGCAGCAAGCGTCGCGTTCTTCCGGTGTTGGCGATGATGGGAACTCCAAGTTGCCGTTCCAGTCCACGTCTCCAAGCAAATCTTTCACGGTTTTGGTTCTGCGATCGACTGTTTCCTCTAGGCCCATCGTCAGTTGCATGAACAGGTATCAAGCAAGCCAAGCAATCCGTAGGCCTAATGCTTGACTTGCTTGGTTATTTGGAGTCGTCTGCTTGACTTGCTTGCGCTTGATTAGCTGAAATTAGAGCTGCTGCTTGCTTGCTTGAAGGTGCTTGATTGATATGAATCCAAATAGGAAATTAAATGGTATTGAGTATCGAGCTCTCGCTGCCGTCGCCGCCGTCGTCCTATGTGCTAGTCTTGTATAATAGCTCTATCTCTCTGTCAGTTATAGTCGACTTTGCAGTCATATCGTCGTCCCCAAAACTAGCTCTCCTCTATCTTCTTACACACTGTATCGCCGCTAAAAGCTTGGGTGATATACCTCGTCGGCGAGGCTCTAGTAGATCACCCAGCTCACTAAACATACGCTCACACTCACAGCTCGAAGCCGGGATGGAGAGTACATCAAGGGCAAGCGTACTGAGATTGGGATACTGCTCGCGAATTCGTATCCAACACTGTATCAGGTCTAGCGCGTTAGGGGAGTCCTTCTCTGCCACTGGCTCACAACGCCTCCATCTAGTAAACTCGTCGTCGTGGTCGTCGGTGGATCTCGTGGGATTGCAGAGGCTATCGATCGCGTCGTCGAGGTCATTGGAGAGCATTTGGGGCCGTACTCGAGGCTTAGGCAGCGTTCTATACTCAGCCACAGAGCGTCAAAATTTCGGTTATTAAGCGAAAGCTACTCAGGTTTTTCTGCCCACACTGTATCGCAAAAAAGCCTATGGCGTGGATGGAGTATTGTTGCAGCGTAGTAAGCTGGAGTCCTGTCTAGCTTGCTGTAATACTCGCGGGCTTTGGTGAGAGCAGCGCGGAGGTTAATAGCGAGATGATCTTCCGGAGCTTCAGCGTGCTCCTCGTGGTTGACGGAGTCGAATTTCTCGAGCTGTTGCTCGAGCTTGTGGAGTAGTACTTCGAAGACGGGTATAATATCAGCGACTAGGCCAAAGCTACCTTAGCCATGTCCCTCAAGGCGCTTTGTTGCTGTTTTTAGTGGCCCGAGTATATCAATATACTTAGTAATTACTTGCCAATCATTAGCTGTAAGGCCGTCTGATTTCATCCAAGTAGGTGTTTCTGGCACCTTATTGCCTTGCTCGATTGCGCGTTCCACGCAGAGCTTCATATCTGATATATAATAGTTGGCGTAGACGTTGACAGCAGGCTGTAGCTTAGCCGCGCGCTCAAAAAAAGAGTAGTATGAGTTCCACCGGGTAACAACTGACTTGACGGGCTACAGTATTTGATATCGTTGATCACAGCTAAAAGTATACCCAACGGGCCGTCGCTTCGCTACTCCTTCAAGAGCTGGTGCTCTTCATCCAGCTCAACTGCCTCACCCACGTTGTTATCGTACGCGTCGCCATCTACGCCCCAAAGTAGAGTCTGCCCGACAAGATTAAGCGTGTGAGGACCGCAGCGGGGTCTGCAGTGAGCAGCGTTGAAGCCGAACCTGGAGGCGAGTGAGATGATCATCGTGTCGTTATTATAGGCATTATTGAGCACGAAGTAGCCTATCGTACTAGCTGTTACTCCAAACTTTTGCAGCGTACTGTATATGATCTCTGCCATTTTCTCACCTGAGTGAGGGCCCATGAGCTGAGGCGGGGCGATAGGCAGGTCGATAAGCTTGCCAAGGTGATTGAAAAAGTGAGCTACAATCCCGAGGTAGCCCTTTTTGCCGCCCTTCGTCGTCCAGCCGTCAAGGCTTACGTGTATTTTGCTAGCAGCTTCTGACAGCGCCAGGACTATACGCGGCAGTAGGTGGTTGTATAGGCGCATAACGTATACGCCCACACTCCTGTGAGACTGCCAAAGCGCTGCCTCTGCCTGTGGATTGGAAGCAGCTATCACCTCCCGAAAAGCTGACTTTTCGAACTTAGATATTGAGTGGTTGTTATCGACGAGCTACCCAATTGCAGCTAGCCTGAAGCGCTGTATATTAAAGTTGCTGAGCTCCTTAGCAATTACTTGTAGGACTGATACGCTAGTCATGAGCATGCGGCGGAGGGGACTATCACAAGCTACACGTGACTTTCCAGGTGGAGTATGACTATGGCCAGGTCGATTCTCGCAGAGGTGGCGCGCTGCTGCTGTGGTTGCAGCTGATGGACAAACACTGGCAAGCCTAGCGTCAATATGTTTATAGATGTGGCAGAACTTGCAGATAAAGTACGTTATAGTCATGTCAGATCGAATTACAACTCGATAGCCATGTCAAAATATCCAGCTTGGCGTGTGGCGCGAGGTTGTAGGCGGCTTGATAAAACGAGGCAAGCGATCCCAATCTATGCCCTTGTAGTTGTCCTCAAAGTCTCTATCGAGCGCCTCACCCATGTGAGGTGACGCCTCATCTGCTGTATTTGATGAGGCAATAGTCGCCTCCTCGCTGCTCTCGAAAGGCGCTACGATCTCAGCTTCGGGGCGGGAATCGCGGAGTTGTGACTCGAAAGTAGAAACTTAGGAGGCATGCGGCGGCGGCGAAGACGGCATAGATGGAGTAGATGGAGATGGAGATGGCTGCTGAGTATTAACAATGTATATCGGCTAGCTGGCGGAGCCTAATAGGACGACCCGGGCGCGCTTTTTGGGTGGAGCTTTGGCGGCGATAGAGCCGTTAGAGACGCGTTTTCTGCCCGATATGGAGAGTTGTACAATAGCTTAAAAAGTACGACACTAAAAGAGACACGTGATATTAGTGACGGCGACGTTAAGATGGCTGATATCGAGATATCGCTATCTACTAGAACACCAAAACCCTTAAAAAAGTCAATATAGGCAAGCACTTTCAAGCAATCAAGCAAGCAGTACTCTATCTGCTTGACTTGCTTGCAAGCAGCTTGCTTGATACCAACTCTGCTGCTTGGATTGAGTAAGCCTACCTGTTGGTAGGACTTCACCTTAGGTAAAGCAAGTACAATTGTACGGTGTGAAGCAAGTTGCAAACTTTAGGTGGTTGCAGATTGATTGATTGATTG